>JBBPBX010027955.1:0-31798 GCA_038048925.1 Garcialebias charrua
CATAGGCGTAATTTACACGGGGGTTGTGGGGGTTTTGACCCCCACAATAATTTGATCCGGTCATTTCAACCCCCCCAATAAAATGACATCATTTCGTCATTATACATATCTTACATCAATAATTGATTTTCTTTATTCATTCAAATTTTTTAGTAAAATTGCTGCATGTTTTTAACAAACTCCCTGAGGACTGACCCCCTCCCCTGCAAATAATTTGGTATCACCCATCTCACCGGCTACAGGAAGTCACGTGAGTCACGGAGCTGCTCATGAAGTTGCCCAGAAGTTTCTACATGCATGTGTCCGAAAAAGGCCTCCTTTGGTCTGACTGACTCTGTCGCTGCCTGCCCCTTGCTATGGATGTAGCTGCTATTAGCTGTGAGGTTCGCTGTTTTTGTTTGCAAGATACCACTCATAAACCACACCGCGGATTTTTAAATCCAGCTGATTTCACATTTGGTTCAGCTCAGGAGCCCGTCTGCTGTAGTGAGGTAAGAAATATATTTTTTAAGCGTTTATTTAACTAAATTTAAAGAAACAAAGCTCCGGTTTGACCCGCCTGGCGCCTGCATAAAAATCAGCGAACTTTTTTTTTTTAATCCAGCTGATTTGAACATTTCGTCAAACTCAGGAGTATGTCTACTATCACCCATAAGTCAGCGAAGAAATACTGTATATTTTTAAGCGTTTATTTAGCTAAATTTAAAGAAAGAAAGCGTCCGGTTTGACCCGCCTGGCGCCTGCATAAAAATCAGCGAACTTTTTTTTTTTTAAATCCAGCCGATTTGAACATTTCGTTAAACTCAAGAACACGTCTTCTATAAAGTCAGCTTAGTAATATATTTTTTCTCGCAAAGAAATAATTGTTTTTACCGTGTTTCTTTGTGAAGTTCTTCGTACTAGCTGGGTCCTGTCGCCGCCATCTTGATCAGGACAAAGCTGACGCGTCGCGTGGAGATGACGCGTATACAGCAAGAGAAATTGAATATGATGTCCCATTAAGTAAAGCAGAAATAAAAATAATTGTTAAAGATAAAATAAATGATATGTGGCAGGAGAGGTGGGATTTAGAGGAAAGAGGAAGACATTTACATAACATACAGAAGGAGGTACTCCTAAGTGACGATAGTAGTTTAATGACTAGGAGAGAGGAAGTATGGATTAACAGGTTGAGGATTGGGCACACTACATTAAATAGTGGTCTAAAGATAATAGGAAAACATCCATCAGGTGACTGCTCTAATTGTGGGGTACTGGAAGGAGTGGAACATGTGTTGATTTATTGTAAGAAATATAATAAAGAGAGGAAGGCACTGGAAAGGGTAATGGGGAGTTCGGTGACAATGGTTACTTTATTGAAGAAAAATCAGTCACAGGTTATAACTAAAGCACTTGTTAAATATTTGAAAGTTACAAAATTAGCTGAAAGGATTTAATTTTATTTTTATTAATTAATTAATTAATTTATTTTTTGTTGAAAGTAGACTCTTGAATTACATCTCCGTCCGGTTGATGGCGGTAATACACTGAGTTTGTAAACTGCCAGTAAACACCATCGAAGAAGAAGAAGAAGAAGAGATGACGCGTATTAAACACTGAAGCGTATAGTGTACAATTTTTTCGTGTTTATTGTTAATCACAACCCCCCCAATGTTAGACCTAAAGTTACGCCCCTGGCGCTGGGTTAAGAAAGTTTTAAGGATTCCTTCTGTGGCAACATAACAACTCTAACTGTTACTGAGACCCTCAATCTGACCCTGGATCCTGACTTAAGATGTTGACCATTCATCCTGACTCTGGGTACTGACCCTGGATCCTGACCTTGGATTCTGACCTTGGATTCTGACCCTGGATTCTGACCTTGGATTCTGACCTTGGTAATAGAAAGAAGAGGAATCTGACATGGAAGATGCTCTAGAAAAGAACCGGTCAGGAGTTGAAGACAGATAGAATATAATCTCGACAAGCTGTTGTTCCATTAACTGTTCCCAGGGCAATTAGGTCATCTCCAGTTTTATAAAACTCTGCCATCAGAGTTCAGGTAGATCCACCTAATGAAATGTATTGTGTCTCTGGATGCTCTGACCTCTTCCAGGTGTGTCTGTAGTCCTGGATTCCAGGGTGATGGGATCACCTGTGTAGAGTCAGATCCCTGCGCTCCTCCTCTCAGAGGCGGCTGTAGTATCAATGTAAGTTAAAAACATGTTTCCTGAACCCCCGTGCTGTTCCGTGTCACAGAGTTTACTGCCCCCTGCAGGCTAAATGCATAAAAACAGGTCCTGGTACACACATCTGTCAGTGTCTGACTGGATGGACAGAGGATGGAGATGAGTGTCAACCAATCAATAACTGCCATGGCCCTGAAAACGGAGGCTGCCATGCCCACGCCACCTGCATCTATGTCGGACCTGGACAGGTACCATCCACATAAACTGATGAACAGGGTGTGGATGGATGGAAGTATTGGTTTAAAGCAGAAATCAAGAAATGAAAAGTTGATTTTGTTTTTGTTCAGAGTGACTGCAGCTGCAAGTCCGGATACAAAGGAACAGGGTTTTTATGTGAGCCTGTGAATCAGTGTGTGACAGTCAATGGAGGCTGTCACTACCTGGTGAGTCCTTCTCATGTTCTAATTCAGGCAGATTACAGTAATCTGTTCTTAGACTGATAAACAGGTCACAGTTCATTCTGAATAAGAATCTGAGGACCAGCGCTGTTTTCGGTTACTGGTGTTCCTGTCTTTAGGCCAGCTGCCGACTTCTATCCTCTGGATGGACGTGTGTCTGTGATGACAGATATATTGGAAACGGGCACGTGTGTTTCGGTACCGTCGAACAGGTGAGGCAAGCACGTTTTTTATTCAGCTTCCTGACATCTTTAAATCCAGTCTGAGCTTGTTTTTCTGATGGTTTCAGGAGCTGATGACTCTACCCAATGCCTCACACTTCTTTTCCTGGACCACAGTGAGTTTCTGGCATTTATGACTTGCTAATGACCTGTTTCCCCCAGCCTCTAAGGTAGTAACCAATGAACCACAATTCCTAATGTGTCCAGTTACATTACTTTTTGTCTGTCTAAGCAGATCTCACTTGTAAATGAGTCTTCTAGGCTCAATGTGACTGTCTAAATAAAGGTTGAATGAATGAACCCAACTTAAGGAACCACAGACAGAATGGTTCATTGTTCTTGGCTGAACGTACCACTGATAAAGACATAAATCCTTGTTCTCATTGCTTTAAGCTGAAAGTACCATTGATGAAGTTGTCAATCTTGGTTCTCTTTGTTCTTGACTGAGGGTATCATTGATGAAAACAGATCCTGGCTGTCTTTGTACTTGGCTGAAGGTACCATTGGCACAAAGACTTAGCTCCTGGTTCTCATTGTTCTTAACTGAACGTACCATTGATAAAGACATAAATCCTTGTTGTCATTGTTTTAAGCTGAAGGTATCAATGATGAAGTCATAGATCTTGGTTCTATTTGTTCTTGGCTGAGTGTATCATTGATGAAGACAGATCCTGGTTCTATTCTCTGAAGAAGGTAACCTTGGCAAAGACTTAGATTCTTGTTTACATTGTTCTTGACTGAAGGTACCATTGAGGAAGCCATACATTCTGGTTCTTAATATAATTGGCTTAATGTACCATTAACAAAAACAGATCTGGGGTTTCTTTGTTTTTGGCTGAAGCTTCTATTCATGAAGTCATAGCTGCTGGTTCAAATCTCCATCCACAAGCTTCACAGACCTTCCTGCCATCTAGATCTGTCTCCTGTTGGAAATGTTCAGAGCATCAAGAGGAGTATCAGACCATCTGTTGTAGGCCCACATGGTGATGATTCCTGTAGCTATTTGGGGTTTGGACAGATTAAATTTTAGGAGACAAGGCTGGACCAGCAGGCAGCTGGGAGAACATCCTGTCTGAGTTTGACATCTTTTACTGTGTCTTCTCACAGGAGTCTGGTCTGTCTGGCTTACTGTCAGATCAGAACGTCACCCTCCTGGTTCCAACATCCGCTGCTGTCACTAAAATGTCCCCAGAGGACAGAACCTTTTGGACGTTGAAGGGGAACTTACCGAGCCTAATCAGGTTGCTCGTCTGAAGTCAGATTTGAAAGTTTATTAAAAGTAAACTCTTACAGCAGCTTTTTATTCTGTCTCACAGAAACCACATCATCTCTGGAAGCTACCCTCTGTCTGAGCTGAGAGACATGTCCTCTGTCATGTCCCTGCTGTCAACAACATTTCCTATTTCCTCCAGGGACCAGGTCAGAGGTCCAGATGAAGCCATAAATAATAGAAAATATCTGGTGTGGTTCTGTTTTGGTTTGAAACTGTCCAACATCTTTTGTTCTGTCAGGTGACATTTGTTGGTGGATCGACTATCATCACCTCAGATGTAGCTGCGACCAACGGACTGATCCACCTCATAGATCAGGTACCAGACCTGAGGACAACTCTGTCTCACCCTAGATGTCCTGAGCAGGACTCTCTGTCTCACCCTAGATGTCCTGAGCAGGACTCTCTGTCTCACCCTAGATGTCCTGAGCAGGACTCTCTGTCTCACCCTAGATGTCCCATTTGGCCTCAGCTCTTTGTTCCTGTCTCCAGGTGCTGATACCTGACAGGAAGCAGAGTGGAGGTCTACTGGAAACGCTTACTCTCTGGCCTGAGTTCTCGCTCTTCAGATCCTACCTGATTGTACGAACACACACACACACACACACACACACACACACACACACACACACACACACACACACACACAAACTGCTTCTGATTGATGTTTTGTTTCTTCAGGGCTACAATCTGACTGATGACATCAACCTCGTTGACGGGTTCACCGTCTTCGCTCCAACTAACGATGCTATCAACACGTTCCTCAAGGAGACGGCCTCTACCTCTTTGGTACCAAATAAAACCCAGAGAACTGCAGGGAGGGTTTCTGAAGAAGAATCAAAAACACGAAGCTGTTTTAGTTTCCATACAACATCTTGAGCATGAGGTTCTTCTTGTGTCCATCTACAAAGTTTTGAGGATCTTCTAAAAAAGTGAAGTCTGGTCCTCTGGACATTCAAAAAACAAAACAAAACAAAAAACTTGTAGAAACGTTTCGTCTTTAAAAGAAAGCCAGCCTGCCATCTTTTACATCTTCTCGTGTGAACTTGATATATTTATCCACAGAGTTGATGTGATCAGTGAAATGTTGGACTTCCTGAGAATGGTTAAAATTAAATCTCAGGAAGTCCAACATTTCACTGATCACATCAACTCTGTGGATAAATATATCAAGTTCACACGAGAAGATGTAAAAAATGGCAGGTTGGCTTTCTTGGACTGTGAGGTCTCAGTTTCTGATAGAGGAAATTTGCAAACTGAGGTGTACCGCAAACCCACACACACAGACCAGTATTTACAGTTTGACTCCCATCACCCTCTGGAGCACAAGTTAGGAGTCATCAGGACTCTGTACCACAGAGCAGACAGCGTCCCCACTAACTCAGCAGCCAGACAGAAGAGAAATCACACACAAAACAGGCTCTAGAGAAATGTGGATATCCTAACTGGGCCTTCCTGAAAGAAGAAACCCAAACAGGACTCCAGCAGCCATCAGGTGAAAAGAAGGAACCCAGACCCAGACCAGTGGTCATTCCAGATGTTGCAGGAGTTTCAGAGACATTGAGACGTTTATTTTCTAAACACAACGTCCCAGTGGCTTTTAAACCCCAAAATACATTAAAGACTGGTTCATCCCAAAGATCCAGTCCCCCGGCACAAACAGAGTAATATTGTGTATGTTGTTCAGTGTCAGGAGGGTGATCAGTCTTACATCGGGGAAACTAAACAGCCACTGGCCAAAAGGATGGACCAGCACAGAAGATCAACATCATCAGGTCAGGACTCTGCAGTCTACACTCATCTCCAGGTCAGAGGTCACTCTTTCAGGGATGAAGATGTTCACATCCTTGATAGAGAGGAACGATGGTTTGAGAGAGGAGTAAAGGAGGCCATCTTTGTGAAAAGAAACCGTCCATCATTAAACAGAGGTGGAGGCCTCCGGGTTCAACTGTCCCCCTCTTACAATGCTGTTATTGCTAGTATCACTCAGCCCTCTGTGAATAGCAAACAACCATCAGGGTGCTAACGATCCATCGTTAGGCTGATGGTCCTCCTTGATCATGTGAGCAGCTGGTTTCAGCTGTCATCAGCGAACTGGTTGATCCACTGTGAGAAGGTGCTATTTATAAGACTGAGCTGAATACAGCACCTCAGACTGAGGAAGTGTTTCAGAGTAAAGACGAAACATTTCTACCGTTTTTTTTGTTTATTGAATGTCCAGAGGACCAGACTTCCCTATTTTTGTTGTTGAATTTTCTACCTTGATTATTGAGCATGCATCAGGAATCAGGATATTTTGAGGATCTTCTTGTGTCCATCTACAAGGTTCTGGCAGAGCCGCTCTTCTTGGTGGAACTGGTGGAGTTTGGTCAAACTGTTTTCAGGAAATGGACGCAGTTTTTGTTGAGCGTCCACAGATTTTCAGTTGGGTTGAAATTTGTAAAGATTGGTTCTGATGTGTGTTTGGGGTCGTGGTCCTGTTGGACCCAACTGTCTTCCTTTCAGTGCACCTAGCTGCTAGTTTGAGGTGAAGTTGAAGAGTTTTGAGATAGACCTGTTCATTTTGGACCCCACCATGATGCTCCCACCAGCATGCTTAGCAGCTGGTTCAGTTTCTCAGGTCTTAAGGCCTCACCTCGACTTCTCCAAATGTCTCTCTTGTCTTCATGTCCAAACAGCTCAGTCTTTGTCTCATTTGACCACCACACTGTGCCTCAAAAGACATTTGTCTTGTCCCTGTGGACAGCTGTTGGTTCCAGTCCATCCTGTAGGTTCTTGGTCCTCATATTCTGTGATGATGATGATGTAGGACTGTTTTCACTGTAGAAAGGGACACTGGGGACAGGGACACTGAGGAACAGGGACACTGGGGTTCTAGTAGGTTCCAGTTCATGGCAGGAGGAAGCCTTTGTGCTTCCTGGGTTGTTCTTGAATGTTTGGACCAGTTTCCTTTCATCTTGAGGAGGACAGACACGTTTTGGTCCATTTACAGGAAAAAGTCCCAACTGCAGTCAATCCTGATCACTTACAGGAAGTTGACAGACCCTGCCAAATTAAAAGGTGCTTTTGAACAGATTTAGGTGACTGTATATACTTGAGCATGTATGAGCAATGCAGAGATGAACCAGAATAATTTCATGGTTGTTTTTAAAAGTTGTACGTAGTGGAACCATTCCCATTAGTCTGACCTTCATATTCATGATGATGATGATGATGATGGAAACGTCTTCCACCTGGAGCTTTAAACAGAACCAGATCAAAGGTCCAAACAAGTTCTTTAAACCTGTTGTTTTGTCCCTGCTGACAGGACAGAAATGTGACTCGGTACCATGTGGTGGTCCCGGAGGTCCTGCTGAAGACCGACCTTCAGGCTGGAGGCTACAAACGGACTCTTCTGGGCTTCCCCTTTCAGCTGCGGATCTACCCTCGAGACGGGAAGGTCTGAAGCGCCTTTCACCTCATACACACATTTACGCCACAAAAACCTTTAGTTGTCTAAGATTGTCTAAGATCCAGAAACTTTTAACATTTTTTACTTTATTCACGGCCTCGTTCTGTTACAGTCGGACTTGACTCCATGCTTGTGTTTTTTACAATCTAACTAAATCTGAAGACTTTGTCCTACTTTAGCCATCCAGACATCAAAAGGTTCGACTCGTTCAACAGATGGGTGCAGTGACTGTTACTGTTTTTATACTTAAACATTTAATACAAAATATTTAAGTTTATAACAAATTTTCATCAGAAATACACTCCAGTTGTTTTAAAAACTTTGTTCTGAAATCTGCTTCAGCTGCTGTCTTTGACCTTTTATGCTACTGTTAGCTTTTAGCCGCTGTTCTGATACTGTTAGCATTTGGCTATTATGATACTGTTAGCTTTTAGCTACTCAGCGTTTAGCTACTGTTCTCATACAGTGAGTTAGTCTTGAATACTTTTATATGTTAACTACTGTTATGATACTGTTAGCTTTTAGCTACTGTTCTGATACTGTTAGATTTAGCTACGATCTGGTTAGCTCTTAGCTATTGTTTTGATTCTGTTAGCTTTTATCAATTGTTAGCTTTTAGTTACTATTCTGATGGTGTTAACTTTTAGCTACCTTTTCAATATGTTTGGCTTTTGGTAGCCTCCTTCTACTCATAGTTTTTAACTAGCTTTTTGACTTTCTAGCTTTTAGCTAGTGTTGTCCTGTAGATTTTTCTGCTTAGTTTCAGAGTTTTTGATTTTCTTGTGTGAATCCTTTTTCTATTTAAAAGTCTGAGCTTAACAAACTAAAACCTCTGAAGCCGAGTTAAAAGCAGCCGAAGTTTAAAGAAAACTTTAGACCACTTCAGATTACTGAATGTCTGGATTGTTGGAGGGACAGTATATGGAGACCAGACGGAGTTCTGGATCAGGGCTTTGGCTCGGTTCTGTATCGGACCGTCTAACAGCTGTTTCTGTTTCGTCTGACAGCTGTTTGTGAACGAGGCTCAGGCAAACGCCTCCAACATCCTGTGTGATAAAGGAGTGATCCACGGTCTGTCGGCTGTTCTGCACATCAACAGGAACCGCTGTGACAGCATCTCATACCAGACGATCCCGGTAAAGTCCTGGAACCTGCAGGAGCTGGTGAACATGTTCAGAACCAAAGGTTCACCTTGGCTTGTCTTTTTGCAGGGTTTGTGTGGAAGCTGTTTGTTCCGTCAAACTAAAGTCTGTCCCGACAACAGCGTCCCCGTGGTGAGACACAGAAACTAACACTTTACTTTTTTGTTCTAACAACAAGGTGGAACCGGTCTTTGACCCCAGTAAGGACCGAATTAGATTTGTGACTTCCTGAAGGAGGTGGTGTTTGTATTCATGGGAAGGAGAGGATCTCCTCTGAGGGGAAGAACAGTCAATTAAAGAAACCCTAACAATAAAGTTTCTGTGTTCTTAAAGAACCTTTGCAAGAACTAAACCTACAGGTGGAACCCAAAAGTCCAGCTTGTTGACAGGCACAACATTACATGGGCAACTCAAGCGGTCCCCGTGGATGAGAACTTGATGATTGACTGATAAATACAACAACAAATAATGCAGAGGCTCTAACGAACACATCTGGTTTCCAGAGTTTCACAACAAATTTCAAAAAGACCAAGTAAGTGATGGTTCTCATCTGTGCAGAAATCGGCGCGGCTGAAGAAGTGCATCTTTCGGCAGAACATGGACGGAGAACTTTTGCTGACTATCGGCTGCATAGCTACCTGCACCCAGAAGAACATGGTAGGTTCCTGTAGCCTCAGAGAGAAACTTCCTGTAGGTCTGAGGAAACTGGTTTCACCTAGGGCGGGTGGCTGAGTGGTTAAAGCAGTCATCCTCCAATGTAAGAGTTGGGGGTTCAATTCCACCAGCAGTCACATGCCGAAGTGTCCATGGGCAAGACACTGAACCTCTCATTGCTTCTGTTGTCCCATTGGTGATGAAGGTGAAAGCACTGATTATTCTTTATATAGATCTAGTAGAGTGCTGTATGAATGGGTAAACTAGGCACATATTGTTGTAAAGAGCTTTGAGTTTCTTGATAAGACAGAAAGGTGATACACAAGTGCAGTACAGTCCATTTACCTACAGGGTTCCTTTATGTTTGCAGGAACTCCGGTGCTGCGAGGGCTTTTTCGGGGAGCACTGCGAGCCTTGTCCCGGTCCGAAGGGACAGCCCTGCTTCGGTAACGGGCTGTGTTCTGATGGGACCAATGGTTCTGGACTCTGCCGCTGTGATAAAGGTTTCAATGGGACAGCTTGTGAAACCTGCCAGAAAGGAAACTACGGCGTTCATTGTGATCAAGGTGGAAGAGGCACCATCGGTTGAAATACTGCCCACTTTCTGCTGTTGTCTCAATGTTTGTCTCATTTGCAGAGTGTCGCTGTAAAAATGGACGATGCAGTGAAGGACAGGGCGGAGACGGGACCTGCGAGTGCGACGTCGGCTGGAGAGGCATCCACTGTGATGAAAGTACGAACACAACCTGGTCCTGTAAAGACAAGACTCCAAAGCTTTGGACAAACCCACTCAGGATCAATGGGCATTGCTGGTAGCAGAACATCAAACTCTAAAACCCCCACAGATGTCAGTGTTGTTCAATAGAAGTGACAGATGACTTTTAGTCTCCCTTCTTTAATGAGGGCCATTTTTCTCTTTGTCTGCCTGGCTCATATAGAGATGTTTGGATCATCTGCATACAGGTGCGAATCAGGCTGGAACTGACTGGAATCAGGGACTCCTCTAGTTTTTTTTCTTGCTTGACATACATGTCTTCCTTCACCTCCTCTCAGACTATCTGTCCTCTCTGTCCAACATCTGGACCTGTCGGTGGACCTCTGAGTCTCTCTGGAGTTGAACCATGCGTCTGTGGAGAGGTTCTTTAGTTTCTCCAACATGAAGGTCTGAACATTCCTGCAGATATCACACTGCTCAGTCTAGGTTTGGAGGTTTTGTCCTCAGGATGGACAGCCTCTGTCTGAGGGTCCTGTTGGGTTTGAAATGGACCAGATGTTGTGTTTGGAGCTTCTCAGATCCTCCAGCGACATCTGGGATGGTGTTTAGTCTTCTCTCTTCTGCAGCATGTTTGTTGGTTGATTTACTGATTGAAGGTCCACTTAGGACATCCACAGGTTTGGACAGCTTCTTTCATGTGGTTCTGTTCCTTCTGTCTTTGTGGGGACATGTTCGGCCCGGTGGTGTAAAGTTCTGATGACTGAAAGTTTGTGTTCCAGTAGGTGGTGAGAGTCCAACAGAAGGTTCTGACCCATGTGAACAAGTTTCCTGTAAACTTCAGTGTTGAGGCTTCATCTGTCTACCAGTCCACGAAGGCAGCTTGGTGTCTCTGGCGTCCTCTCTGGTGAACTTGATGTTGTCCACAGAGTTGATGTGTCTGCTGAACCTTCTACTTCTTTAGCTTGGATTTTGACCCAAGTGTCGTTCAGAACCAGTGGCTTGGTGTTGTTTCCTTGAATGAGTCCAGGGCTCTCTGTTCCTCCATGTAGAGAGTGGACACAATTGGTGACCCTGGAGATCCCACAGTACAACCAGGTTTCTGTCTGTAGAAGCTGTCACTGAACTTGAAATAAGTTGTGGAAAGACAAAGGTCCATCAGATACAGGTCTGGTCCGGGGTGAACTTAGTCCTCTTCTTTGGAGGACTGAGAATCTCCACTAGCGCGCTTACATGGTTGTACGGTCCATTGTCTATAGGAGATGGCAGGGTGTCCGGTTTTGTCCTCGTTGGTCTTCCTCTGAGATGACTTACCTGTTGATGGATGAATCCTGGGAGTTAAAACATCTAAAATCTACAAAATGGCTAAAGTGCTGCTGTGTGCTATCCCCACTCTCTCGGCTTCAACAAGAAAAGGTGGGAGTCACCATGACAACCGGTGACTCAGCAAGTTCTAGGTCTTCTATAATACCCAGCATTCTCTGTTGCCAAAATGGCCACCCTCACAGATCCTTCATGTCATCTCTGATTGGACCTCTGATGTTCAAGAGGACTCAGTCAGTGGGTCACAGGAAACAGGAAGAGGACTGAACTTGGACTTTCAAAGTAAATGTCAAAGATCTTGTTGGTCTGTTGAGAAGAATGTGGCTGAACATTGGAGTTTTGGAAGCCTTCAGTGATTCTGCAAAAGCATTTGTTTTGTTTTTTATTCTGACTAATGTGAGTAATGTGTGTGGTTGTGAGTCGTCATGGTCTTCTGACACTCAGGTGTGTGTGTCGTTGCAGAGATTGAATCCAAACTTGATGAACTGTGTGGCTCCATCAAATGTCACAGCAGCGCAAAGTAAGTCATCAACACTCAGTCGTAGCAGCGTTAGCATCAATGTTTCTTTTAACTCTCTCTTCGACCCAACTTTTAGCTGTGTGCTTCAACCTTCTGGCCCTTGGTGTCTCTGTGCGGCTGGATTTGAAGGAAATGGGACCTTCTGCAAAGGTAAACACAGCTTCAGTTGAATCACCTTGGTTCATTGGTCTGATGATGATGATGATGGTGGTGATGATGGTGATGTTTGCAGCTGTAGACCCGTGTCTGGTGAATAATGGCGGCTGCAGTTTGGACGCGGTTTGCAAGCGGACTCGACCCGGTTTTAGAGACTGTGTCTGTAACAACGGCTTTGCTGGAGATGGACTCGTTTGTATTGGTATGTTCTGATTTAACCAAACGGACACTGAAACACCCAGAGAACACATTTTTCTTTGTGCAACCTTTGACCAAATGCTGCATAGCCCATTACAGTTTAGGTCAGTTTGATTTATCAAAGTCAAAGTCAACTTTATTGTCAGAACTGCAATATGTACAGGACATACACAGGATTGAAATTGCGTTTCTCTCAGTCCCTCGGTGCAACAGTAACCATTTAAACACTAAAACACTAAAACATTTAATAAACATAAGCATAAAATAGTAAAAGTGTAACACTGTCCTGAGTTTTTGCATAGTAGTATAAAAGTATGAAAATTTACACCAACACTAAAACACTAAACATTTAATGAACATAAGCATAAAATGAAATAATAAAAGTGTAATACTGTCCTGAGTTTTTGCATAGTAGTATAAAAAGTATAAAAAGTATATCTATAAAATAAACTGAAGGTTCTAGCATTGACATTTGCAAAGAGTGGCAAAGCAGCATATGAGTTAATGTACACATAGTATATGTACACAATGTATATTCACACAGACTCTTCCACTGGTACATTTTCATCTTTAAATCACTTCTTGGTCTGCTGCCCTCATACATCTCCTCCTACATGTCTTTGCGTGAGTGCAGCTACAGCGTGCGCTCTCAGGACATGATTACCTGCAGTGTTCCGTCAGTGAGGACTGAACTTGGAAAAAGGGCCTTCTCCTACTCCGCTCCTGCTTCATGGAATATCTTACAAAAAGATCTGAAGCTCTCGACCTTGACTTCTCTAAATGATTTTCAGAATCTGTCAATGTCAATTTTATTTATATAGCACATAAAAACAACCGAAGTCGACCAAAGTGCTTTACAGTTAAAAAAATAAAAACAGAGTAAAATGCATCTAGTGCCACTAAACATAATAAAGCTATCAGTAAATGCAACAACAATAAAATCTGCTCAAAATTTGATCTCACATTCTGCGAGGATCAAATGCCAAGTAAAAGAGATGAGTCTTAAGTGAAGATTTAAAAGTGTCAACAGTCTGAGCAGTCTTTACTTTCTCAGGTAAACTGTTCCACAGTTTTGGAGCAGCAACCGCAAGAAAAGAATCTGTTGGAATCCTGGCAAAAACCAATGCAGATTTGTTCTTGTTTTTGATTTTATACATCTACCTTATAATGTTTTGCTAGTTTTTTGATACTTTGTTTAAATAAAAAAAAAAAGTATTTCTCTCTTTTGTTTTTTTCTCTCTTTTGTTTTCTATTGTTTATTGTTTGTTTGTTTATTGTTTAAGGAAATTCTACCATTGCTGTTCATCGTTTTTTTAGTTTTAGCAGGTCGCTTTCGTAAATGAGCCCATGAGGCTCAATAAGATTTACCTGACTAAATAAAGGTTGAATGAATGAATGAAATGTATGAGGTAGTTGATGTTGGTATAGAGGCAAAGTGGCATATGCAGTAAGGCACATTGGGCATCCTTAAATAAGGCTAGTCAGAGAATACTGTATATGTATCAGCAGTAGTGTAGATATAAAAGTAGTGTAAGTGTTATAAACAGTAGTAATAAATGTAAACAGTATTAATAAATGTAAACAGTGAATGTAAACAGTAAACAGTATCCAGTGATTCTCAAGTTTTCTTATTATTATTTTTGTTATTTAAACAGTCTTTTCATTAATTTTTTTTGGCTTTTGAACAAACAACAACAACAAAAAAAAACATAGAACAAAGAACATCCCCCCATCTCCCACCCCTTTCCTCCTACCCCGGATTAGTCTAACATACACAAACACATTAAACAGGTATTGACATGTTTTCAACACACAACATAAAAGGCTGCCAAGTGTCCCAAAATCTTTTAACGGACCCCTTCAGGGTGTATCTTATTTTTTCCAAATGGATATGATACATCACCTTCCTTACTCATTGTGTATATGCCGGGGTGTGTGGTTCTTTCTAGTTGCACAGAATTGGACTCCTGGCCAAAAGAGAGCCAAATGTAAACCACATCCCCCCTCGTATTTGCTGAAGGATGTGTCCATAGGGACCACCACAGCGAGGTGAATGGTGATGGGTGAACAGTTTTTCCACATATTCCAGAGAAGGTGTCAGAAATAGATTGACAACAAGTTCTTTAGTTTGGGACAGGTCCAGAATGTATGCAGAAGTGTAGCTGGAGTTTGTTTGCAATGATTGCATGCGGGCTCCAGGTCGGCTTTGATCTTGGACAGCTTGTCTTTGGACCAGGAGAAGGGGTGTCCTTATCCAACCAAAATAATAGAAAAGCTCTGATATTAGCTGCCCAATATTAGTGCATGAAGTTAGGAAACAACATACCTCCAAGTCTGTGGGGCAGAGAAACGCAATTTCAATCCTGTGTATGTCCTGTACATATTGCAGTTCTGACAATAAAGTTGATTTTGACTTTGAGATGCAAGACCCTCTTGGCAATCTGTGGATGCTTTTTATTCCAAATAAATGCTGATATCTGGCTGTTCAGATTGGTAAAGAAGGATTTAGTAAGAAAGATTGGCAGATTCTGAAACAGGTATACAAATTTAGGTAGAATATTATTTTTTACTGAATGTATTCCCCCCCCTACACACACACACACACACACACAGAGTGTGAGGTAGGGATTGCCCTCTAGCAATGTCCTGTTTAAGGTTCACCATGAGAGGTAGATAGTTGGTTTTATAGCGGTTCTTATGATCTAGAGTTACGCAGATCACAAGGAACTTAATTTTTTTAAACAAATTAATTTTTCTGTTTACAAACAAAACATGAATAAACAATTGACATTCAACACCTCACACATAACAAAAGTAAGCTTGGGAGTCGCTTCTCAATAATCCTTTTTTTTTTGCAGTCTCGCTTGTCAAGTTCTTTCTCTCTTTTTGTCACTGTCTTTGTTTTGAAATAATGTCCATTTCACCCACTTTTCTTCCATTTGTGGTTGCTGTAGTCTCAGAATGTCAATTTTTCCATTGTGTAGATTTCTTCCATTATCTCAATCCATTGTTCCTGGCTAGGTGAGTCCACCTTCCCCCATTTCCTTGTAATAGTTTCTTGCTAGCTAATAACATTATCTTGAGCAGATACTTATCCTTTGCTTTTATCTTGTCTTTGATATTGTTAAAGTTGCAAAGATATAGCACCATGCTGTTCATTGGAATATCATATACTAATATCTTCTTTATCGTTTCATGTACCTTCTTCCAAAACTGATACATTTTAGGACAATTCCAGAATATGTGTGAATGGTCTGCATCCACTGTTCCACAATTCCTCCATCATGTCGTTTGTGCTCATTTGAATCTATTTTTTACTTTAGGTGTAATAAAAAATCGTATCTGGTTTTTCCAGGTGAATTCCCTCCATATCCTTGAATTAGTGGATGTCTGATGTGTTTTCCACATATCTAGCCAATCATCATCTGCAATTATCGTGTTGAGCTCTGATTCCCATTTCTCTTTTATTTATTTAGTTGAGTGATTACTCATCAGTTTTTTGTATAAAGTGGATATGATTTTAATTTTTGTTCTATAAATGAATTTATCACAGTTTGTATCGCACCACTCATTTCTACAGTGGGTTCTCTCCTGAATTCTACCTTATAGTAGTCTCTCAATTGTAGGTACAGTATCTATAAAATTCATGTCTAAGTTATACTAGGGAGCCACTAGGTAGCACAAGCCAGTGTATCTCTTGTGCCGGTCCCAAGCCCGGGTATGGACGAGATGGTGTAGAGGCAGGGCAGCCGGCTCAGGACCAGAAAGTCCCAGGTTCGATCCCCGGTCACTGCATACCTCGTTGTGTCCCTGGGCAAGACACTTAACCCCGAGTTGCTCCCGGTAGGACTGGCTGGCGCCTTGCATGGCAGTCTGCCACTACCGGTGTATGAATGTGTGTATGAATGGGTAGATGAATGGGTGGATGGCTGGTACTGTGAAGTGCTTTGGGGCCCCTCATAGGGGGCTGGAAAGCACTTTATTTGTAAGCTCCATTTACCATTTAAATGGTGAGGGTTGGGCCAGGAAGGGCGTCCGATGTAAAACACTTTTGCCAAAACCATAATGAGAGTTCATCAAAATGAAACCATACTGGATCGGTCTAGGCCCGGTTTAACAACGACCGCCACTGGTGCTGTTGACAAACAGGGTGCCAGCGGAAATTGTACTACTGTTAGTTGAAGACCCAGAGGAGGGAAACATGTCAGGAGACAGAGGGAGAAGAGGAAAGTGAAGAATGTAGGACTGAGGGTTGCAACTCTAAATGTGGGGACAATGACAGGCAAAGGTAGAGAGCTGGCTGACATGATGCAGAGAAGAAAGGTAGATGTTTTATGTGTCCAAGAGACCAAGTGGAAGGGCAGCAAGGCTCGCAGTATTGGAGCAGGGTTCAAACTGTTTTACCATGGTGTGGATAGAAAGAGAAATGGAGTAGGGGTGGTCCTGAAGGAGGAGTTGGCAAAGAATGTAGTAGAGGTGAAGAGAGTGTCAGATAGGGTGATGTGTCTGAAGGTAGAAGTAGAAGGTCTGATGCTAAACATAGTCAGTGGTTATGCTCCACAGGTTGGATGTGATGGGGAGGAGAAAGATCTGGATGAAGTGATAGAGAGTATTCCCAGGGAGGAAAGAGTGGTGATTGGAGCAGACCTGAATGGACATGTTGGTGAAGGAAACAGAGGATGAGGAAGTGATGGGTAGGTTTGGTGTCAAGGAAAGAAACCAGGAAGGACAGATGGTGGTGGATTTTACCAAGAGAATGGAAATGGCTATAGTCAATACCTATTTCCAAAAGAGGGAGGAACATAGAGTGACCTATAAGAGTGGAGGAAGGAGTACACAGGTCGACTACATTCTGTGTAGAAGAGGAAACCTGAGGGAGATTGGAGACTGTAAGGTTGTAGCAGGGGAGAGCGTGGCCAGACAGCATCGGATGGTTGTGTGTAGAATGACTGTTGTTGTGAAGAAGAGAAAAAGAGTAAAATCAGAGAAGAAGACCAAATGGTGGAAGATGAAGAAGGAAGAATGTTGTGAGAAATTCAGAGACGAGCTGTTAAAGGCTCTGGGTGGTAAGAAAGAGCTTCCAAGTGACTGGGCTACTACAGCAACAGTAATTAGAGAGACAGGTAGGATAGAGAAGTACAAAGAGGGTCAGAAAGAACTCCATTGTGTGTTTGTGGATTTAGAAAAAGCATATGACAGGGTGCCAAGGGAGGAGGTGTGGTATTGCATGAGGAAATCTGGAGTGGCAAAAAAGTATGTTAGACTGGTACAGGACATGTATGAGGACAGCAGGACATGTATGAGGAACATGTATGAGGACAGCAGGACATGTATGAGGACAGCAGGACATGTATGAGGACAGCAGGACATGTATGAGGACAGCAGGACATGTATGAGGACAGCAGGACATGTATGAGGACAGCAGGACAGTGGTGAGATGTGCTGTAGGAGTGACAGATAGCTTCAAGGTGGAGGTGGGAGTGCATCAAGGATCGGCTCTGAGCCCCTTCTTGTTTGCTCTGGTGATGGACCGACTAACAGATGAGGTCAGGCAGGAATCCCCATGGACTATGATGTTTGCAGATGACATTGTGATCTGTGGTGAGAACAGGGAACAGGTGGAAGAGAACTTGGAGAGGTGGAGGTATTCACTTGAAAGAAGAGGAATGAAAGTCAGCCGTAGTAAGACAGAGTACATGTGTGTGAATAATAATAAATAATAATAATAAACTTTATTTGTATAGCACCTTCCTACAATGCCTTGCATTGACCAAGGTGCTTAACAGGATAAAAAGATGAATAAACTGGAACAATAAATCAATGAAAATAGAATAAGAAACAACAGCAATAAAAGAAGGCAATGGAAATAAAAAATGCTACATACTAAAATAACACAAGTAATAAAAGTTACACACTGAAAGCTTTTTTGAACAAGTGGAAATAAAAAGGCAATGGAAATAAAAAATGCTACATATTAAAATACCAAAAGTAATAAAAGTTACACACTGAAAGCTTTTTTGAACAAGTGGGTCTTCAGTCTGGTTTTGAACAGAGTCAGATCAGAGGTGGCACGCAGCTCAAGGGGGAGGCTGTTCCAGGCTTTTGGGCCGGCAACAGAAAATGACCGGTCTCCCCATTGTTTGTACCTTGAGCGAGGCACCTCCAGCAGGTGTTGACTGGCAGATCGTAAATCTCTGCCGGGCTGATGGGCTTTCAAAAGTTCTGAGATGTAGAGAGGTGCAAGTCCATTCAGAGCTTTGAAAACAAACAGGAGCAGCTTGAACTGTATCCTGAACTGAACCGGGAGCCAGTGTAGAGAGGACAGGACAGGAGTGATGTGTTCATATTTTCGTGTGTTGGTCAAAAAGCGCGCGGCAGAGTTCTGTACAAGCTGTAAACGGGAGATGGAGGATTGATTAATACCAACATACAAAGCATTACAATAGTCAAGTCTGGAGGTCACAAAGGCATGGATGGCCTTCTCCAGATCACCACGGCTGAGAAATGACTTGACTTTGGAGAGCAGACGGAGCTGAAAGAAGCTGGTCTTGACAACAGAACTGATCTGTTTATCAAACTTTAAGTTGGAGTCAAGCTGCACTCCAAGATTTCTGACCACCGGGTTGAAGTGGGGGAGGGGAAAACCAACACTGGGACTGGGAAGGATGTTGCTGGTGTCATCAGGTGCACCAAATAAAATGCATTCAGTTTTATCTGTGTTTAGGTGGAGGAAGTTTTGAGAGAGCCAGTGCTTAATGTCATTTAAGCAGTTGACAAGAGTGTTTGAATGACAGGGAGGAGGTGGAAGAGTGAGGCTACAAGGAGCAGAGGTCACAAAGGTGCAGGACTTCAAGTACTTGGGGTCCACTGTCCAGGAAAATGGGGAATGTGGTAAAGAGGTGAAGAAGAGAGTCCAGGCAGGATGGAGTGATGGAGAAAAGTTTCAGGAGTGATTTGTGACAAAAAGGTGTCAGCAAAGGTCAAAGGAAAAGTTTACAAGACAGTGGTGAGACCAGCTATGTTGTATGGTCTGGAGACAGAGACATGGACAAAAAGACAGGAGACAGAGACATGGACAAAAAGACAGGAGACAGAGACATGGACAAAAAGACAGGAGACAGAGACATGGACAAAAAGACAGGAGAAAGAACTGGAAGTGTCAGAAATGAAGATGCTGAGGTTCTCCTTAGGAGTGACAAGGATGGATAAGATCAGGAATGAGATCATCAGAGGTACAGCACATGTTGAACAACTGGGAGATAAAGCCTGTTTACACGGACACTGTGTGGGGGAAACGCAACTTTTGGGTATGTTAATTAGGTTGAAAGTTTTGCGTTGACATGGGCGAATTCTGTGGATACGACTCTCTCCCCCCCACCCCCCGTACTCATGAATTTACTGTAGTTACCATGCTGGGCCATTAGATGGCGCTGTGATTTTTGGAACCTTCACTACTGCGCATGCGTGCCACTGCTGCCTGATGTAAACAGAGCACACGAGGCAGCCTGTTTTCCTCTCTGGCTAAAAGTTCAGCTACTACAAGTTGTTGTCAACAAGTTAACAACAAGTTAAAGCTGGAATTTGGATAAGAGTCAACAGATTTGACACCAAGTGGGGCCGCTTCATCTAGCAAGCTGCACACCAGTTGCTGACTGGACCGGAACCGAGTCAACATGTCTGACTTTAGTCCGTGAGAATCAGCTGATTTCCAGCAGCGCTACAAGGTAAACAATGTTCTTAATAATGTTTCCTTGTGTTTAGTTCGATCACAGAACAACCAACTGAGGTTTTATTTTTATTTTTTTCCTGCGAGGTCGAAGCTGTTCCACGAAGCGGACCGGCGGTTCGGATGTGGGTCCAGTGGGATGAAAACAACAGAGTCCAGTTCATTAAAGTTCGGTTAACGTGTTTTTAAAAGTGTTCAATTTAATTCTCAGTGTTTGTGACATGAGTTTGTGGTGTTGAATAAATAAATAAATTAAAAATCAACCTGGTGTCTTCATTTTCAGCAGCATGTTAGGCATGACGTAACGAGTCCAGATAGCTTCATTTAGCTCAGATAAATTTAAATATCTCCCACGCTAACATAAATACTGTTTATTATTGTTAAACTGTTAATATATAGCACATTTAGTATGTTATAGTGCAGCGTGACACGTGAAATGTCCGACTGCCTCGTTAACAGACAACTGGATCCAGGCAGCTGGCTCTCTTCCAACACAGATGCAGGTAAGGTGTAGAATAATTAAATATGAGAATCAAAATATATTCCATCAGCTATAGTTCAGAAAGTGGTGCGTGTGTCCACTGTCCAGTCCACCGCCATTGTTAAAATGCCGGCTGTCTGCGCGTGCGTGCTGCGTGCATGTGTTCAAACAAAAGCTCCACGGGAGATGTTTACATTATCAACGGGGGGTCTGCGAAAAACTTCCACCTTGAGAGCAGGGTCAGAAAAGTATCGGAGTCATCGAGGGGGGCCAG
The DNA here is from genome assembly GCA_038048925.1 of Garcialebias charrua. NCBI lineage: Eukaryota > Metazoa > Chordata > Actinopteri > Cyprinodontiformes > Rivulidae > Garcialebias > Garcialebias charrua. Next base: position 20,755 of record JBBPBX010027955.1, read on the forward strand.
CAGCGTCGTGTAGGCGATAAGCAAAGACGCAAAGAGAAAGTAGCGGTTACACTCAAAATACGCGCCGTGTAAACTGGCCCTAACTCCCATGGGAACTATAGTTAGAATATCCAAATGGCTCACATGTGGTAGTGCTAGTCTAAACATCTTATACCACTCTGCTGGGTATCCATCACTACCTGGCAATTTTTTATTCTTTAATGTATTTATTGCATCTTTCACTTCCTCTAATGTTATATCATTTGTTAGGGTCTCATTTTGTAGTTTGCCAATTGTTGGTAAATCCAATGAATTTAAAAAGCCTTTCATTTCTTCCTCATTTATGGATTCACTTTGTATGAACAATTCTTCATAATACCACTGAACTTTTTCCTCTATTTCTTCTGGTTTTTCTGTTAATTCTCCTGAAAGGGGGTTTCTAATTTTGTGTATAATATTAATTGCTTGTTGTTTATGTATATGTTTAGCTAACAATTTGGCTGCCCTTGGGCCTGCTTCATAATAATTTTGTTTCATAAATGTGTTTCTTTTTTCAATCTCATCTGATAATATATCATTTATTTTTGCTTTAATAATCTTGATTTCTTGGAATACCTTTGGATACTTTGTTTCCTGGTAATCCTGCTCTAATTCCCCCCGTCTCTCTGTATTTACCTGTACCTTGTATGTCTCTAATTTAATTATTTTCCTGTATGCAGTTTCTGCTATTAATTCCCCCCTGATGACTACCTTCATGGCGTCTCATAGTATTGTTGGGTCTACTGTTCCATTATTGTTTTCTTCAATATATTGTTTTATTTTTGCTTTCATCTTTTCTTTTTGTTGTTCACTGTTCAGTATTCCTACATTCAGTCTACATATAGAATTTCGTTTCGTGCCATTTAGACATATGTTTAGATATACTGCATTGTGGTCAGATACATCTGCCCCCCCCATATCCGGCACTCCTTCACTCGGTGTTTATCCTCTACCATCCATCCATCCATCCATCTTCTTCCGCTTATCCGGGGTCGGGTCGCGGGGGTAGCAGCCTAAGTAGGGAGGCCCAGACTTCCCTCTCCCCAGCCACTTGGAGCAGCTCCTCTGGGGGAATCCCAAGGCGTTCCCAGGCCAGCCGAGAAACATAGTCCCTCCAGCGTGTCCTGGGTCTTCCTCTGGGTCTCCTCCCGGTGGGACATGCCCGGAACACCTCACCAGGGAGGCGTCCAGGAGGCATCCTAACCAGATGCCCGAGCCACCTCAACTGGCTCCTCTCGATGTGGAGAAGCAGCGGCTCTACTCCGAGTCCCTCCCGGATGACTGAGCTTCTCACCCTATCTCTAAGGGAGAGTCCAGCCACCCTGCGGAGAAAACTCATTTCAGCCGCTTGTATCCGAGATCTTGTTCTTTCGGTCATAACCCAAAGCTCATGACCATAGATGAGGGTGGGAACGTAGATCGATCGGTAAATTGAGAGCTTTGCCTTTTGACTCAGCTCTCTCTTCACCACGACAGACCGGTACAGCGCCCGCTTCACTGCGGACGCTGCACCTATCCGCCTATCGATCTCACGCTCCAGTTTTCCCTCATTCGTGAACAAGATCCCGAGATACTTAAACTCCTCCACTTGGGGCAGGACCTCCTCCCCGACCCAGAGAGGGCATGCTACCCTTTTCCGGCTCTATCCTCTACCTTTATTAAATAATAGTCTATCCTAGAATGTACTCTTTGAGCAGCCGAGTAATGTGTGAAATCTTTTTCTAGTAGGTGCAGGCTTCTCCATATGTCTGTCATTCCCATCTCTTCTAATAATATATTTATAAATCTTGCTAAATGTCTTTTAGTTTTTTTGTGACTTGTTGTATCCATATTGTGGTTCAGAGCTACGTACATTCAAGTCACCTCCACAAGTTAGAATTCCTTCAGTTTCCGCAGCTATTATTTCGAATAGATCCTTGAAAAAAATTTTATTACTCTCCAGGGGTGCATACACGTTTACCAAGGTAATTAATTCATTACCTATTTTTCCCTTTCAATGTTATGTATCTTCCTTCTTTATCTTTGAGTTCCTTTGTATAATCAAATTGTATTGTGTTTGGTATTAATATTGCTACCCCTCTTCTGCGACCCTCCCCATATGAACTGTGATATAGATTCCTGTATCCATATTTTTTAAGTTTTTCATGTTCTGATTTGGTTAAGTGAGTCTCCTGTAGGAATATAATTTGTGCTTTTTCTTTTTTTAATTTTGCCATCACCCTGTCTTTTTTATTCAATATTTTCAGCCCATTCACATTCAGTGACATAATCTTGATGTTTTCAGTCATAACTATGTTTTATCATTCCCTGAAAATCTGCTCCCCAGCAACTAAAAAACAAACCTGAACTTTTGTTAACCAAACATAAACCAAAAAAACTGGCGGGTTTCCAAACAGGGGTTATTCTTCTTCCCCGAGTCCCGTTGGTGGGTGGAGAGGAAGTCCTCATCTCTACTGAGGGCCCCTCCCTAGATCCAGTACTTTTTTCATTCAACCTTTATTTAGTCAGGTTAATCTCATTAAGCCTCGAGGACTCATCTACAAGAGAGACCTGTCCACAAACTAAAGAATGATGACAACAGCAACAGTAGAATTTCCTTGAACAATCAACAATAGACTATCATAAGAGAGAAATACAGATTTTGTTAACAAGTTAAAAACAAAGATATCAAAGTAGCAAAACAGACAGATTATGTCAGATGTAGAAAACTAAAACAGGAACATATCTGCATTGGTTTTTGCCAGGATTCCAACAGATTCTTAAAACTATTTAGAGAAGTCAAGGTCGAGATCTTCAGATATTTTGTAAGATATTCCAGGAAACAGGAGCGGAGTAGGAGAAGGTCCTTTTTCCAAGTTCAGTCCTCATTGAGGGAACACTGCAGGTAATCATGTCCTGAGAGCGCACGCTGTAGCTGCACTCACACAAAGACATGTAGGAGGAGATGTATGAAGGCAGCAGACCAAGAAGTGATTTAAAGATGAAAATGTACCAGTGGAAGAGTCTGTGTGAAGTTAATGATGTCCAGTTAACCAGTGAATACAGGGTGCAGTGGTGGGTACGATAATCACAACCAGTTATGAATCTTAGTGCACCATGATAGACAACATCCAACATCTGCAGGTGCTTGTAGGAGCATTCATGTAGATAATGTCACCGTAATCAATGGAGGGAAGGAAAGTCACAGATACAAGGTGTTTCCTAACATTCAGTGTTAGACATGATCTGTTTCTGAAAAAGAAACCCAGTTTAACTTTCAGTTTCTTTACTAGGTTTTCCACGTGGAGTTTAAAAGAGAGATGCGAATTGACCAGGATACCCAAATATTTATAGGAATAAACTAACTCAATAGGGACACCTTTTAAGGATAAAATCAGAGGAAGAACTGCTGGGACCAACTTCCTATTTGGAAAAAGCATCCCTTTGGTTTTATCAGCATTTAGGACAAGTTTGAGACGGAACAAATCTGACTGGATGATGTCAAAAGCAGATTGCAAAAACTGGAAAGCCTTAGCAACTGTTTTAGCTTGACAATAAACAACTGTGTCATCAGCATAGAAATGTAAGGATGCATCAGGGATGCTCTGACCTACATTACCACTCCATCTAGACATGTCCAACTTAAGTAGCTCAACCTCTCTCAGTCGGTTTTAATAAAGTGTTACAAATTAAAGAAGCCTAGGTGATTTCAAAATTTCTTCCAGCAAGTCTTTACTTCTGTCTGTCTTTTTGTTCATTTTGCGGGCATGGTTTCATACAGTTTTTAATAACTAGCCTTTATTAAAATTTCTGTTATTACTCTTTATCCATACCTCTTCCCTGGTTATGTCGGTCTCTTCCTCCCGCAAAGCATTTTAAGATTTCCACTGAAAGTTTTGCAGCTTTTCTCTCGCTCTGCATGCCGATTCTCGTTCCTGTTAACTTCCCCGTCACTCCCTGCCACCCCTGGGCTCCTCGCTGTCTCTCCTCCCTTGCTGGTGCGGCGTCTCCTCCTGGCTCGTCCACAGTGAAACCCCTTTCCTTCATGTCTTGCGCTGCAGCCCTGGCACTTTTGTATGTCTTCGTTCCATTGCTCCAGTGTATTCGTATTTTAGCGAGCGGCGTCTGGAAGCGTATTCCTTTCTCTTTCAATGCTTTTTTAATCCCTGCATATTTCTTTCTTTTCTGAACGATTTCTGTCGGGTAGTCGAGATAAAAAAAAGATTTGCTTGTCTTTTACCTGAATCTTTTTCTGCCAGGCTTTCTTCAGAATCATTTCTTTCGTCTCAAATTGTGAGAAGTTGACCACAACTGATCTGGCTGCCGCATTTGGGCTCGGTTTCTGGGTTAGGGCTCGGTGAGCTCTTTGAATCTGGAGATCGGTCCCCTCCGGGAGATCAAGTTCCTACTTCAATAGTTGCTCCAGAAATCCAGCCGTAGAGCTTACTCCTCCGTCCTCTGGCATACCGAAGATTCGGATATTGTTTCTCCTAGATCTCTCTTTGAGGTCGATTAGTTTTTCTTGCGTTCTCTGTGTTTGCTCGAGCATCTTTGTTTGCATGTCATTACCATCTGTCTTCCATTCTTCCACTTCTGCTATGGGTGGGCCTTTCTTATTCTGGACCTCATTGATGTTTGCTTGTTGTGCCTGTAGCTTCTGGTCGTTCTGACAACTTACGGTCCAATTCTTGTTGAAGATTTTTAATTTCCTCCTGAACACGGTTAGTTTCTGGCACAACTCCTGCTTAAGGGCTCTTATGTCTCCCCTAAGAGCAACAAGCAATTCTCTCCGCCATCTTTTACGCTATTTTTTAAACTAATTTTTAATGGTACAGTGTCCCAAGATTTTCTTTTCTATAGAGGTTACAGGCATCAGTTCACTTTTTTGAAGGTTAACCTTATAACTAGAAAATCTCCCACATTTTTTTAAGCAAAGAAAGTAATTCAGGGATGCTGGTAAGAGGGTCATGTCGTCCGCATATAAAAAGACTTAGTATTCTATACCTAGTCAATTTATCCCCTTAATGGTGGAGTTCTGCCACAAAGTTACCACCAGTGGTTCCATCGCTAACACAAATAGAAGTGGTGAAAGCAGGCACCCTGTCTCGTATCTCGCTGCAGTTCAAAATAGGAGGATATATTACAGTTAGTGCGGACTGCCGCCATTTGTCAAAGTCAAAGTCAACTTTATTGTCAAAACTGCAATATGTACAGGACATACACAGGATTGAAATTGCATTTCTCTCAGTCCCTCGGTGCAACAGTAACCATTTAAACACTAAAACATTTAATAAACATAAGCATAAAATAGTAAAAGTGTAACACTGTCCTGAGTTTTTTCATAATAGTTTTTGCATAGTAGTAGTCAGAGCCCTAGAGAGAGAGAGTTCCGACACTTCCATAGAGTCCCATTGTAAGAATGGAATGCAGAAGTCACGTGGGTCATGGAGGGGGCGATTCGTTCCATGGCTCTGGTCTGGACCTGATGTTACCATGGTTACAGTCTGACGCTGCCTGCAGTAGCGCTCCATCGCCGCCAGAGGGCGCAATTTCACAAGGTTTCCATAGCCGTAGTTTGGAACAATTGAGAGCTGCATGAACCACGTGACCGCCTGTCGGCGAGTTCAAAGAGTGTCGCAACTCTCTCTCTCTAGGGCTCTGGTAGTAGTATGAAAGTATGAAAAGTTACACCAACACTAAAACACTAAACATTTAATAAACATAAGCATAAAATGAAATAATAAAAAGTGTAATACTGTTCTGAGTTTTTGCATAGTAGTATAAAAGTATAAAAAGTATATCTATAAAATAAAATGAAAGTTCTGGCATTGACATTTGTAATAGAGTGACAAAGTAGCATATGAAGTTTGGGAGGTATAAATCAGCCTCACCCATAATATGAATTTGGGGCTAAATTTAAATAACTTTAAAGTCTTGAAGAGGTAGTCCCACTCCACCCGGTCAAATGCTTTTTCCACATCTAATGAAAGAATGACTTCATCACATGTGTGTCCGGGTGAACTAGGGGTGTACAGCACATCAAGCAACCGCCTAACATTGAAGAAAGCCTGACGGTTTTTTAACAAATGCCATATGGTCAGGTGAGACAATTTTGGGGACCACCTGCTCAAATTGTTTTGCCAGGACTTTTGCAAGAATTTTAACATCAGTATTTAAAAGCGAGATGGGTATATATATGAGTCACAATTTAGAGGGTCTTTATCTTTCTTAGCTATCAACGAGATTACAGCTTGACACATGGACAGTGGCAATGTCTGTGCAGCAAGTGACTCCTCAAACACAGATCCTAATAAAGGTGAAAGTAGACTTGAAATTTTCTTTAAAAAAACTCAGATGGGAAGCCATCTGGTCCAGGGTATTTCCCATTCTGCATATCGTTGATTGCGGAGTTTATCTCAGCTACAAAGAATTCCCTCCAATTCCCTGACAAGATCAGGATTCACTGAAGGAAGTTCAAGATCTCCAAAAAAAGTTCTCCATATCTGATAGATTGGCTGATGACTTGGTTGTGTACAATGACATAAAATGTACTAAAACATGTATTACTTTCAGCATTGCCATTGCATGCAGTTCCCTGTTTGTTGTTTATTGCTGTAATAGTTTGGTTGGCTGACTGTCGCTGCAACTGATGTGCAACTTATGCCCAGCCTTTTCACAGTGTTCATAGTAACCCTGACTAGATTTAGAAAATAAATATGCTACCTGCTGAATAGACAAAGTATCAAATTCAGTTTGAAACAACAAATGTTTTTTCATTAGATCCTGTGAGGGGGAGTGTTTGTATTCTCTGTCTAATTGTAGTATCTCATCTGTTATCTGGTTTAGCTGCACCAACCCCTTCTTTTTTTTTTTTTTAAAGCATTTAGCGACTATCGGGGTGAGGGCTACTGGCCGATAGTCATTCAGACCAGTCACTGTAGAGCTCTTTGGGACTGGGATGATGGTGGCAGCCTTCAGACAGGTGGGAATTGTTGCTAAGGTGAGTGAGGAGTTAAAGATGTCAGCCAGCTCCTCGCAGAGCTGATCGGCACAGTCTTTCAGCACCTTCCCGGGGATGTTGTCTGGGCCAGTTGCTTTGTGAGGGTTGATCCTCTTGAAAGTTCTCCTCCTTTCGGCTGATATCACTTTGAGAAGCTCTTCTTCTGGTGGTGAGGCGAGTCTGGTGCTGGGTGGTCTGTTCGGGTCTTCAAAGCGTGCATAGAACCTGTTGAACCATCTTGTTCTCCTTAAGGAGTTTTAAATGAATCTGTAGAAAGTCCTGTAGAAGGTTGAGTACAGAAACCCCTGACTGAGCTGTTTGTGACTGTTCTGCTTGAACATCTGATCAGCTTCTGCAGACAGCTGAAACATGCAGGAGAACCAGTAGTCTACAGGTTTTAAATACAGTAAAGATCTTCAAGTTGTAGAGGCCTTGGGAAAGTGCCAGGAGTTCTTTGGTAGATCTTTAAAAAGCCTCAGTGGATTGTTTAGAGCAGATTCACGATTCAGGAAAATTCTAGGAAAAAACAACCAGAACTAGAAGAATTGTGGTCCAGTGATCCAAAAACAACAAAAACAAGAAACGTTTGTGGTGAACTGGGATGTGTGGGCAGGTAGTTGACTTTTCGATGGAAGTGAATGTTTAACAGTACTGTACCTTTAAATCAAGAAAACACTCCAGAGCTAAGAAAGTTTATGATCAATAATCCAGGTACCAAATCCAATAATTCTCAGTCGGGTCATCTGGACGGTTTCTTTTTTTATAGAAACGTTTCACCCTCCATCCTGTGACTGATGAGGCCCTCCCGATGAAGAGTGAAACGTTTCTATAAAAAGAAACTGTCCAGGTGACCCGACTGAATTACTGGACTCCAGAGCTAGTTTCTTTTCTGATAACATGCTTAAACCTGAATGTTCCTGGATGAACAATGACTGATAATTTGATTTTTACAGAGATAAATCCATGTCTGGAGGGAAATGGACGTTGCCATGCCAATGCAGATTGTTTTCAAGTTGGACCGAACAAAGTAAGGCATGTCTCAGTGTAGCTGTTTGCTGATGATGGGAGAGTGTACCTTGGTTTAATTAAGATGTCTTTACCTTTACAGAGCTCCTGTGCCTGCAGTGAAGGTTTCTCTGGAGATGGACAGAACTGCACCATGATCAACTTGTGCAAAATGGTGAGATCCTGCAGAACCTAAAGGACACTCTCTGTGGCCACTTCCTCTGTTCACTTGAGAATCAGCAACAAACTAAACAGACAATGGCCCTCATGCACGAACCGTTCGTACGCACAGATTTGTTAAACTGTGCGTACGAGTGATTTAGGATCATTTGTGGCATCCAACAATGTTTTCGTATCCTACGATTTTTTTCAGATACGAACAAAATTTACGAGTGGTCCGGACCTGTCGTATATTTTACGAGCAGTCGGTCTGCTGTCATCCAGATGGAATTTCTCCACTAATAACTTCATATTTCGTTATTTAGAAAATATTTAGAGTTTAAAAAAGTCACGCACCACAATTGTTTTTGACAATAGGTTCTGTTTGAAGTCGAATTATAATTTTAAATGTAATAATGACTAACGGATTAAAGTATTTAAATTAAAATCAATTTGTTATCAATGCCGTTTTCTAACACTACAATATTAATATGAAGATCTCAAACTGAAACCAACTTAAATTATGAATTAATTTAAGTTTAATTTGTCTCGGTAACGCAGACTTCGGTAACGCAGACTTTAGGTTGACCTCCTCCTGTTGCAGTAACAGAGCTCAGATAGCTCAATGAGTAGAACGTTGCGTCGCAGTTCCGAACCTTATGGGTTCAATTCCCACATGGGACAACGTTTTTTTTTCTCCTTTTAATTCATTCCAGATTTAAAAAACACAAGAAAACTATTTACAATACAACAAGAAATGAAGCATAAAGTCTTTTTAATCTGGAATGAATAAATAATCTAAAGAAAGAAGGAAAAAAAATAGTCATACCTTGTGGGAATCGAACCCACGAGGTCTCGATAAACAGTGCAATGCTTTAACCAGTGGGCCACCAGGACACATGTATATGTTAAGGTCCACATTTATTATAAACAAACATTCTTTGGCTTTAGTTGGTCATTTACTCCCATGAGTGACGCTGCTAATAAGGACAGATTTTCTTTTCTTGACCTCAGAGAGCAGAACTTCAATCTCCGCACCGGTAGAGTTCTTCTTTTTACTTTTCGCTGTCATTTTATGAACGAACACGTTTTGCCTCTGAGGCAGGAAACGTAGCCTTATATGGTGTTTTGAGGGGTGGGAATTATGTAAATGACCTCTCCGCGTGCACGCGCAGGTGAATAGAACAGGTGGGATTCATTAAATTTACACAGCTCGTTTACACACTTTTCCTGAGGATAGAAGAGTTTGTTGAATCTGACGTGGTATGTTCATACGAACAAAAGTAGGAGAAATTTAGTATAAAAATACGAACATGTTCGTGTATGAGGCCCATTGTCATGCTGAAGTAGAGGGCTAATATTAGCTAATGTAGTAGTAGTCTGGCAGCACGGTGGCACAACTGGTAGAGCTGCTGCTTCTCAGCGAGCAGGTCCCCGGTTCAAATCCTGGTCCGGGGGCCTTTCTGGGTGGAGTTTGCATGTTCTCTCCGTGCATGCTTAGGTTTTCTCCGGGTGCTCCGACCGGTTTCCTCCCACAGTCCAAAAACATGCTTGTTAGGCTGATTGGTAACTCTAAATTGACCCTGGGTGTGAGTGAGACAGGTCCCTCTTGTAAATGAGTCCCCATGGCTCAACGAGGCTAGCCTGTATAAATAAAGGTTGAATGAATGAATGAATGTAGTATTCTGTCTCACCAATATGTTGTTTTTGAGAAGGAGTTGTATAAACCTGATAAACATTTGAAAGAACTGGCCCTTGTTTGGCTAGCCCAGGGGTCACCAACTATTTTGAGACCGAGCTACTCCAGTGGGACTGAGTGACACGAAGGTTTGATACCAACATCAGTTCACACGGATCACTTTTAAGTATAGGATTAATTATAATAAATGTGGCCTGGGGTCCGAGATAAGACCTGCAGGACACAACAGCTCATGACACCGTGGTCGACTCAAGTGGTCCCCATGGGTGACTCTTGTGGTCCCCATGGGTGACTCTTGTGGTCCTTGTAGGCAACTCAAGTGGTCTCCTTGGGCGACCCAAGTAGTCCCTATGGGTGGCTTAAGTGGTGCCCGTGGGCGACTCATGTGGTCCCTGTGGGTGACTCAAGTGGTCCCCATAGTTGACTCAAGTGTTCCCTTTGGACAACTCACGTGGTCTCCATGGGTGATTCTCGTAGTCTCCATGGGCGACTAAAGTGGTCCCCGTGGGCGACTCACATGATCCCCATGGGTGACAAGTGGTCCCCATGGGCGACTCAAGTGATCCTTGTGGTCGACCAAAGTGGTCCCCATGGGCGACTCAAGTGGTCCCCATGGGCGAATCACATGATCCCCACAGGTGAATAAAGCTGTCTCTATGGGTGACTCAAGTGGCCCCCATGGGCGACTCCCATGATCCCTATGGGCGACTCAAGTGGTCCCCATGGGTGACTCAAGTTGTCACCATGGGCGACTCAAGTGGTGCCCATGGGCACCATGTTGGTGACCCTTAAGCTAGCCACTAGCCCAGACTGGCCAAAGACTTGTGCCTGATTCTCCACTTGTCATGCTGTAACTGATGTCATGACTGATAAGTCCCTAACTGGTGATAAGTGTTAGACACATATCCCGTCAACGTTGTCTGGACTATCTCTAGATGACTGGTTGGGCAAACTCACATCAACCTCAAGTATCCTTCCAAGACCTGGTCATGTCTTCTAAAACCAGCTCTATTTTACTGTATTTTATCCTCCTGAATTAACCATCCTTCAAATTCCCTTTGCTATTGGCCACCTAATTCTAAGTCACCTGAGTTCTAAGGACCCCAAAAGATATGATGTCGGGGTTGGTAATGTCTTCTGTGGTACATTGGTTCTAGGTGATGGACCAGACAAAGCATGCTTCA
>JBBPBX010027956.1:0-12128 GCA_038048925.1 Garcialebias charrua
ATGAGGTCAACTGACGGACCGACACAGGTCACACGGCATGAGGTCAACTGACGTACCGACACAGGTCCAGTGTTAATTTTGACAGCTATTTTTAATTTAGTTTTAGTCTTAGTCATGTGACTAAAACATCATTTAGTTTTAGTCATTACTTAGTCATCAGAATTTTTTTTGTTTTAGTCTAATTTTAGTTGACAAATCAATGAAAACATTTAGTCGACTAAATCTACAGTCAATTAAGTCGACTAAGTTATACATAGTAAAAACTTTTCATCAATTCTCTGTAGTTACTAAAACAAAACAATGTTTTAACCATAATATTAATATTAATATGCAATACATACAACAACAAATAAAACTTTTTTCAAACATTATTTGTCTAACCTTGCTTTTAACAGTAAAACTACAAGCAGTACTTGAATCCAGTGTTAATTTTGACAGCTATTTTTAATTTAGTTTTAGTCTTAGTCATGTGACTAAAACATCATTTAGTTTTAGTCATTACTTAGTCATCAGAATTTTTTTGTTTTAGTCTAATTTTAGTCGACAAATCAATGAAAACATTTAGTCGACGAAAATAATTAGTCGACAATTAGTCGACAAAATTAACACTGCACAGGTCACATGACCTGAGGTCAAGTGACGGACCAACACAGGTCACACAACATGAAGTCAACTGACGGATCGACACAGGTCACACGACCTGAGGTCAACTGACGTACCGACACAGGGTTCATGAACTGAGGTCAACTGACGGACAGACACAGGTCACATGACCCGAGGTCAACTGACAGACTGACACAGGTCACATGACCTGAGGTCAACTGATGGACCGACATAGGTCACACGACATGAAGTCAACTGATGGATCGACACAGGTCACATGACCTGAGGTCAACTGACGGACCAATACAGGTCACATGACCCGAGGTCAACTGACGGACCGACATAGGTCACATGACCCGAGGTCAACTGATGGACCAACACAGGTCACATGACCTAAGGTCAACTGACGGACCGACATAGGTCACACGACATGAAGTCAACTGATAGACAGACACAGGTCACATGACCTGAGGTCAACTGACGGACCGACACAGGTCACATGACCCGAGGTCATCTGACGGACCGACATAGGTCACATGACCCGAGGTCAACTGACGGACCGACACAGGTCACATGACCTAAGGTCAACTGACGGACCGACATAGGTCATACGACATGAAGTCAACTGATGGACCGACACAGGTCACATGACCTGAGGTCAACTGACGGACCGACACAGGTCACATGACCCGAGGTCAACTGATGGACCGACATAGGTCACATGACCTGAGGTCAACTGACGGACCGACATAGGTCACACGACATGAAGTCAACTGATGGACCGACACAGGTCACATGACCTGAGGTCAACTGACTGACCGACACAGGTCACATGACCCGAGGTCAACTGACGGACCGACATAGGTCACATGACCCGAGGTCAACTGACGGACCGACACAGGTCACATGACCTGAGGTCAACTGACGGACCGACATAGGTCACACGACATGAAGTCAACTGATGGACCGACACAGGTCACATGACCTGAGGTCAACTGACGGACCGACACAGGTCACATGACCCGAGGTCAACTGATGGACCGACACAGGTCACATGACCTGAGGTCAACTGACGGACCGACATAGGTCACACGACATGAAGTCAACTGATGGACCGACACAGGTCACATGACCTGAGGTCAACTGACGGACCGACACAGGTCACATGACCCGAGGTCAACTGACGGACCGACACAGGTCACATGACCTGAGGTCAACTGACGGACCGACATAGGTCACACGACATGAAGTCAACTGATGGACCGACACAGGTCACATGACCTAAGGTCAACTGACGGACCGACACAGGTCACATGACCCGAGGTCAACTGATGGACCGACACAGGTCACATGACCTGAGGTCAACTGACGGACCGACACAGGTCACACGACATGAAGTCAACTGATGGACCGACACAGGTCACATGACCTGAGGTCAACTGATGGACCGACACAGGTCACACGACATGAAGTCAACTGATGGACCGACACAGGTCACATGACATGAAGTCAACTGATGGACCGACATAGGTCACATGACCTGAGGTCAACTGACGGACCGACATAGGTCACACGACATGAAGTCAACTGATGGACCGACACAGGTCACATGACCTAAGGTCAACTGACTGGACCGACACAGGTCACATGACCCGAGGTCAACTGACGGACCGACATAGGTCACATGACCCGAGGTCAACTGACGGACCGACACAGGTCACATGACCTGAGGTCAACTGACGGACCGACATAGGTCACACGACATGAAGTCAACTGATGGACCGACACAGGTCACATGACCTGAGGTCAACTGACGGACCGACATAGGTCACATGACCCGAGGTCAACTGATGGACCGACACAGGTCACATGACCTGAGGTCAACTGACGGACCGACATAGGTCACACGACATGAAGTCAACTGATGGACCGACACAGGTCACATGACCCAAGGTCAACTTGACAGACCGACACAGGTCACATGACCCGAGGTCAACTGAAGGACCGACACAGGTCACATGACCTGAGGTCAACTGACGGACCAACATAGGTCAAACGACATGAAGTCAACTGATGGACTGACACAGGTCACATGACCTGAGTTCAACTGATGGACCAACACAGGTCACATGACCCGAGGTCAACTGACGGACCAACACAGCTCACATGACCCGAGGTCAACTGACGGACCGACACAGGTCACATGACCCGAGGTCAACTGACGGACCGACATAGGTCACACGACATGAAGTCAACTGATGGACCGACATAGGTCACATGACCTGAGGTCAACTGACGGACCGACACAGGTCACATGACCCGAGGTCAACTGACGGACCGACACAGGTCACATGACCTGAGGTCAACTGACGGACCGACATAGGTCACACGACATGAAGTCAACTGATGGACCGACACAGGTCACATGACCTGAGGTCAACTGACGGACCGACACAGGTCACATGACCCGAGGTCAACTGATGGACCGACACAAGTCACATGACCTGAGGTCAACTGACGGACCGACATAGGTCACACAACATGAAAACTGATAGACCGACACAGGTCACATGACCTGAGGTCAACTGACGGACCGACACAGGTCACTTGACCCGAGGTCAACTGACGGACCGACACATGTCACATGACCTGAGGTCAATTGACGGACCAACATAGGTCACACGACATGAAGTCAACTGATGTACCGACACAGGTCACACAACATGAGGTCAACTGACGGGCCGACACAGGTCACATGACCCGAGGTCAACTGACGGACCGAAACAGGTCACATGACCTGAGGTCAAATGACGGACCGACATAGGTCACACGACATGAAGTTAACTGATGGACCGACATAGGTCACATGACCCGAAGTCAACTGACGGACCGACACAGGTCACATGACCCGAGGTCAACTGATGGACCGACACAGGTCACATGACCTGAGGTCAACTGACGGACCGACATAGGTCACACGACATGAAGTCAACTGATGGACCAACACAGGTCACATGACCTGAGGTCAACTGACGGACCGACATAGGTCACACGACATGAAGTCAACTGATGGACCGACACAGGTCACACGACATGAGGTCAACTGACGGACCGACACAGGTCACATGACCCGAGGTCAACTGACACACCGGTATAATGGACCAGATTGCACATTTATATACGGTGCGGCCCATCGCCGTGTTCTACAACACGCTTGACCTGGCAGCGATAAATGCTTATGTGTTATACAAGGCCTGCACTGGGTTTAAGGATTTTGGACTGAGGGATAGGGGGTGGGGGGTGTAGGTGTACAATTAATGGGTCTTTAGTAGGGTCATTAGCATTTGAATCGACATTATATAGCCCACTGAAAGGGACCGGGGGATTTAGAAGCAAAGTTCACTTGCGCAAAAAAGTGCAGCCTTAGTCAAAGTAGTGTTAAACTCTCAGTGAAATCTCAGTTTGTCCTGTGAGTGCGTGAACTGCTTGTCACCCAAAGTGCACCTGGAAATGACGACACAAATAGGCGGGTCGACGCAGCGTGTCACCAGCTTCCGTTGAGCGAGGCGGAGCTCGCTAAACAGATACGTGACGTCAACCAATCAATCACAGCGTTTGTAATTCATTCCAAGCATTCATGGTGAATGTAGTTCTCTTACCTTCGACCAGTGCAGTACCGGAAATGACGACAAAGTGGGTTGGTCGCAACGGCGTGCGTTCCCAAATCAGCGAATCAGCGTTCGCTACGAGAGTGATTGACAGTTCACAGCTCTCGTTCATCCAATCACAGCTCATAAACAAAATGTGTTGGACACGTCTTTTAACGCTATCTCAGCACAACAGAACACAACTTTATAGACCCTTAAACAACTCAACGCTTCAAATTAACTTCCCAAAATTCTGAAACGTGGCAATCACATTTAAAACAGGCACAACTAAGCTACGCTCAGTAACATAGCACTTCAACTGTAACACAACACGGACTCTCTTCGGAGCCGCGTTCAAGGTCGGTTCCGTCCACTTTAAGGAAGCAGAATTCGGGTTTCAGAACCACTATCCGACACCGTTCTAACAGTTATATGCTTCTTTGACCTGCTCTAACATGTAAAATACCAGCACAGCAATCTTTTAGATGTTAATTATAGCTTTCAGGCTTTTGACTCGGCGGTCAAACAAAGCTTTGTACAGGAGTCTGCGTGAACTGGACCGGAACCAGAACCCCCACAGACCACGGGCTGACAAAAACCTCACCTAAAAGCTTCCAACAGCGTGTAAAAGAGTTGAACGGATAACAATCCCTCAGCCTCAAATGATAAAAACATGCAGAATCTGCCTGCTCTGAACACTTCAGCCAAAATTATTATCCTCAGAGTTTAAAACTTGGATTCTCTTATGCAAACATGACGCTATAGTTCATGAGAGATCACAGATTTATCAATAAACTTTTAGAAAACACGTACGAGGGCCAGATGAAGGAAACATGAGGGAGACCATATATTGTGTCCTTAAACACATATAGTGCCACCCAGATGTAACTAAAGGATTTTAACAGGGGTCAGTATTAAGCTGACCTCTTTATCCTTAATTAACTTACTTATTCAGATTGAATAGTAATTTCACGGATTCTTTTCTTTTTCAGTTTACCCAATATTTCTGTGATCTTTATGATGGATAAATAAACAGAGCTATAGAGTGACAATGGACACGTTAACTTAGTTGGTATGCCAGGCGACACTACCATTTATTTAAAATAAATCACTAAATTAACACCATTACACTTGATTGATATGATTTCACTTTCTTTCAATTTAATACGTCAGCACACTTAAATTCAACACAACAGACTTCAATACTGGATGTTTACATATTTAGTCTGTGGGCTCTTTAACTTAAAATAGTTTCCAGCTTAGAATTGAGGGAAAGGAGAGGAGGAAAGATTTAAAGAAGAAATGGAAGGTTAAAGTTGCAGTATGTAGCTTTTTTTATAAACATATTTCTTCTCTCTGTCACTATTTTTTGACAGAGTGATGGTAAACAGGTAATCTTTGAGAAATACTATATTCCTCTGGCGTCACCCGGTGGTTAAAATAGCATTTATAAAAACCAGAGCGGGCCGTGTTTGACCAGCCAATAAAAACAGAGTTATTTTCATGAACGAGCTTCCCCCGCCCTCCCCCCGCCTCTCCCAGCTGCAGCGCGCAGCAGCCGGGCACGCTCCCGTCTCAAACAGTAGCTGTTTCAAGATGGCGGAGGTGGCGAGAGCTTCGAGTGCTCAGGATTGCCAAGCGATGCAGAGTTAGCAACTTTCCTGCTTGAAAAGTAAGTGTCTTTGCTTGAATCATGTGATAGCGCAAATGCCATGTTATTATCTACAACAGGCTAAAACCGTTTTCCGGCCTACAGCTGACGTGATGCTAATGGCAGCAGCTAACTCATTCAACCTCAGTATTGTTTCGATACGTACATTTAGTTATCCTAACTTATTGTATTGTGGATCAGCAAGCAGATATGATGAAAGTACTGTAACTGTGCTGTCTGTGTAAGAGAGGCTTGATCACAACAACTAGCAATTAGCATATTGTCTGCTGATCATTTGGTGTTCATAATCGAAAAGTCTGTTAGTTCTCCTACACAATATATGTTTATGTTTATGTTTATGTTTATTAAATTTGTTCATTTTTTTACAAAAGAAACAATACAAGGCAATCTCATAATGATAGTGTACAAAATGTAAAAAAATGAAAGGTGGCAGAAAGAAGAATAAATCTTATTATATCTGCCCCTTATCTCCAACAATCAGATTAAACAACAGTAGTCAAACCATGTAAACAATAATAATCTTCAACCAACTTTTTCCAACAATCAGGTTAAACAATAATATTCTTCAACCAACAGTACAAAATGACTAACTCTTTCTAATTTTCTAACTAATACTAATACAGTACAAAATGATTAACTCTTTCTAGTTTTCTAACTAATACTAATACAGTACAAACTGACTAACACTTTCTAATTTTCTAACTAATGCAATACACATTACGTTATTTCACATATATTTTTTTAACATATTTGTTTTGATCATTTTTTTAAATGTAAACACTGACTTGGCATTTTTAACTACATTCTCCAAGCCATTCCATAATCTAATTCCCTGAATTGAGGTAGAACGTCCCTTCAAACTGGTTCTGAATTGTGGTTTTACAAACAACTCTGTTCCCTTAAGATTATAACAACTTTGTCTTTTAACAAAGTGCATTTGGATATTTAAAGGTAATGCATTATTTTGAGCTCTATACATAACTGATAAAATATTATAGTCTACCAAATCATGGAACTTCAGTAATTTTAGTTGATAAAATAATGTACTTGATGGATGACGGTAATGCTTTCTAGTGATAATTCTTACAGCTCTTTTCTGTAATACAAAAATAGGCTTTGTGATTGTTTTACACGCATTCCCCCAAACATCAATACAATAGATTAAGTGTGGAACAATGATTGTGTTATACAACAAATACAGAGCCTTATCATTCAATAGGTCTCTGACTTTGTACAGTACTGCTATCGATTTAGCTATTTTTATTCTTACAGAATTTATGTGTTGTTTCCATGTCAGTTTGTCATCAATGATAACACCCAAAAACTTCACCTCACTCACTCTACAAATCTCAACATCCTCAATTTTGAGTGGAACATCAACAGTTTTCTTTCTATTACCGAATATCATGTAATTAGTTTTCTCTAGATTTAATGATAATTTATTTATTTTAAACCAAGTTTGTATCTTTATAAATTCTGTTTTTATCAATTCTAACATTTGTTCTATATCTTCACCTGAACAGAAAAAAGTGGTATCATCTGCGAAAAGTACACATTTAAGGAGTCCTGACACATTTACCAAGTCATTCACATATAAAATAAAAAGCTTTGGTCCAAGTACAGAGCCTTGGGGAACTCCACATGTGATATTACAGAGGTCAGATCTTACATCATTTATTTGTACAAATTGTTTCCTATTTTTTAAGTAGCTAGATACCCACTGTAATGCTGGTCCTCTAATACCATATTTGTTCAGTTTTTCAAGGAGAATTGTGTGATCAATAGTATCGAATGCTTTTTTTAAATCAACAAAGATACTGATACAGTGTTGTTTTTGATCGACAGCAGTAGTTATTTGTTCCATTAATTCCATGAGAGCCATTGATGTAGAGTTTTTTGATCTAAACCCATACTGACTGCTGCTTAGAATATTTTGTTTATCTATAAATTGGTCTAGTCTGTTTACAAATAGTTTTTCAAGAATTTTTGAAAACTGTGGTAACAAGGATATAGGTCTATAATTGTTGAATACACATTTATCACCATTTTTAAAAAGAGGAACGACCTTAGCTACTTTCATATTATCTGGAAAAATTCCTGTTGAAAATGATAAGTTACATATGTATGTGAACGGCTCAATAACATGGCTCATTATGTCCTTTACAAACATCATATCCATGTCCACCCAGTCTTTCGATCTCTTGTCTGTAAGATGTTTTACTACATTCATTATTTCCTCTTTGTTAGTTCCATTTAGGAAAATACTATTTGCACAACCTGTAATTGAGTGGATCATATTTTTATCTACTTTTGGTATCTTAGCTGCAAGGCTTGATCCAACATTCACGAAATATTGATTAAATCCATTTACAATTTCATTTTCATCATGAACTTCATCGTTGTCTTTTACAAAATATTTTGAAATACCAGTTTTTGCTTTATGATTCTTCAGTACACCATTCATTACTCGCCATGTTGCTTTCATATCACCATTAGTTTTATCTAATAATTTACTATAATATTCTTTCTTATGTTTCCTTATAATCCCTACTAATTTATTTTTATACTTTTTATATTTTTCTTCTGCGCTCTGACTTCGCAATTTCAAGAAACATGAATACAAATAATTCTTTTTTTTACATGCATTTCTTAACCCTTTTGTCATCCATGGTTGATCATTCGTATTTCTCTTTGTGTAATTTGTTTGCACACAATTCTTTTCATACAGGGTTTCCAAGATATTCATAAACTCATCATATGCCCTGTTCGCATCATCAACATACACATCATTCCAGTCTTGTTTATCCAGATCCTCTTTCAATTTTTCCAAAACTTTTTTTGATGTGTTTATGATTTTTTTCTTCGTTGTGTCTGCTTTTGTGATTTTTTGATCATTTTTAAAGATTGTGAAAACTGGTAAATGATCACTTAAGTCGGTCGTTAAGATACCACCAATCACATCCCCATTTGTTATATTTGTGAAAATATTATCAATTATTGTGGCACTATGAGTTGTAATTCTTGTTGGCTTTGATATCAATGGATACATATTTAAACTGTACATTGAGTTTATAAATGTGCTTATGTTATTTGAATCTGTTTTATTTCCCATATCAATGTTAAAGTCTCCACACAAGAAAATATTTTTATTAAAACTTTTCTCCATTAGTTCCAAGATTTTATCCGTGAATATTTCTATATTTGCTCCTGGTGATCTATATACACAACTTATTATTATGTTTTTATCGTTTTTGTTTATAATTTCTATTGTTATCATTTCCATAATATTATCAACTATTATTGACATTTCATTATTTAATTTACGTTGTTGATGCATACATCTCAACCTCTTTGGACGTTTACCTGTATAAAGGGCCTCAAAAATCATTAATTTTTGGAATAAAATCTGTAAAACTTGCGGTGGGGTGGACGAGTTTGTTGTCTGCTGCGGACATGAGCCTGCAGTGAAGCAGGATGAAAGGAGAGCGTAAAAAGTTCAAATTTTACTTCTAGCAGCAGAACAGGATGGAAGATGGCTGTTTGATGCTATTTTTTAAATCATCCTAAATGCTTTGATATGTTAGATAAATTTGTCATTGTGTGATAAATGTGTTGAAAAGAATATCTGATTATTGTTTGAACTACATTATATGTTTTTATGCAGAGATGATGACTTTGGGGAAGGTCTCAGAAGTGAATTTGGGGAGACTCCCATTCAGGTTTTGGAAACAAGGTAAGTAAGGGGAAACTGTATTTATGTCAAGATTATTTTATGGTTTGCACTGCAACTAATATAACTGTGATCATAATATTATTACACAATTTTAAAATGTAGATGGTAAGGTTGTATGTCTAATATTGTTTATGAAATGTATTTCCACCAGATATTACGGTAGGCAGAAACAAAAACCAAAGTTTAATAGTTGTTTTTATATAATCCATCCATCCATCCATTTTCTTCCTCTTATCCGGGGTCGGGTCGCGGGGGTAGCAGCCTAAGTAGGGAGGCCCAGACTTCCCTCTCCCCAGCCACTTGGAGCAGCTCCTCCGGGGGAATCCCAAGGCGTTCCCTGGCCAGCCGAGAAACATAGTCCCTCCAGCGCGTCCTGGGTCTTCCTCTGGGTCTCCTCCCGGTGGGACATGCCCGGAACACCTCACCAGGGAGGCGTCCAGGAGGCATCCTAACCAGATGCCCGAGCCACCTCAACTGGCTCCTCTCGATGTGGAGAAGCAGCGGCTCTACTCCGAGTCCCTCCCGGATGACTGAGCTTCTCACCCTATCTCTAAGGGAGAGTCCAGACACCCTGCGGAGAAAACTCATTTCAGCCGCTTGTATCCGAGATCTTGTTCTTTCGGTCATAACCCAAAGCTCATGACCATAGATGAGGGTGGGAACGTAGATCGATCGGTAAATTGAGAGCTTTGCCTTTTGACTCAGCTCTCTCTTCACCACGACAGACCGGTACAGCGCCCGCTTCACTGCGGATGCTGCACCTATCCGCCTATCGATCTCACGCTCCAGTTTTTATATAATGTATTTCTTTATTGTTATGGCTTTTCTGTGCTGCAATTTTAGTGGACATAAAATTAGAATAATACAGATGCACAATATTGACAATAAATATCTTTGAAGCTTATTTTTTTATTATTTTATTTTTCTAACCGCGTCACAGAAAATGTACAACTTTATAAATTTAAGAATTTTTAAAAAGATGACTTAATTAAAATTCTGTGTTCATGTATAACATACACTTGCACTGAACGTACGTATTTTAGTGCGTGTTAAAAATATGATTTTGTCTATACTTTCGAGTTAGTCTCATTAACTTTTATTGAGAGAATTTATTGTACTGGTTCCCAAGTACATGTTTCTTTATTTCATGATCAAACTTGATTATTGTTGCTTTAATAAAATATGTAATGTGTTTCCTCAGTATCAATGTTAGTTTGTTTTTTACGTTTATATTTTTTTTGTTTCAGTATGTCTTCGCTAGACATTACGACGACAATGATGAAAGTGACTTGTTATTGCATGTTCTCTCCGTGCATGCGTGGGTTTTCTCCGGTTTCCTCCCACAGTCCAAAAACATGCATGTTAGACTGATTGGTAACTCTAAATTGACCCTGGGTGTGAGTGAGACAGGTCTCTCTTGTAAATGAGTCCCCGTGGCTCAACGAGGCTAGCCTGTATAAATAAAGGTTGAATGAATGAATGTTCTTCTTCCTCAGGTTGTCAGCGCTGTCCTGTTGATGATGATGGTGGTGGTGGTCCCACAGACAGCAGCAAAGCCACACAGGAAGTCCTTTGAAGGATTAGCAGAAGAAACGGTCCCTCTGCGTTTGGACCCAAACAATTTAGTTCCCAGCCTAAAAGTCAGTTCTTTGGCCAGCGACTCCATCTCACCGTGGACCTACAAGTGAGGCTTCAGCTCCTCAGTGTGTTGTCCTTCATGAAGCTCAGAGTCCTGTTAACAGTTTTTTGTCTCCTCTCTGTCCTCAGCATCTCCAGGGATGACAACATGTTCCCTCATGCGCTGTCGCAGGCTCACTGTTTGCTCAAAACCTGCCTGGACCACCAAGGACTGGAGGACGGGGGCCTGGAGTCCCGTCCCATTCTGCATCAGGTGCTGGTTCTGAGGCGAGTCAAGACGCCAGGGCCAGGCACAGCTACCACTACCGCCTGGAGTCCAAACTCATCTCAGTGGGTTGCACCTGCGTGAGACCGAAGGTGATCAACCAGCACTGAGGACTGACCCATGGAGACCAGATGAAGACCATCTCCACGTGGGGTGTCCTCCAAAGATCTGTGGCAGGGTGTGGCCTTGGGGCAATTTCAATCCCAAAAATCCTCAATTAAAAGAAAAGAACTTTTAAACGAGTTGATGAAGTTTATCAATGAACCTTAATTTTTTTATTTATATATACTGTATATATATATATATATTCATTCATTCATTCAACCTTTATTTAGTCAGGTAAATCTCATTGAGCCTCGAGGGCTCATTTACATAAGTGACCTGCTACTAACTAAAGAATGATGAACAGCAATGGTAGAATTTCTGTTCATCATTCTACATCATATATATATATATATATATATATATATATATATATATATATATATATATATATATATATAGATATATAATATATATATATAGATATATAGATATAGATATATAGATATAGATATATATATATATATA
>JBBPBX010027956.1:12214-36916 GCA_038048925.1 Garcialebias charrua
ATATAGATATAATCAAAAAAGGCGTTCAATACAGGATCAACTGGACTTTATTTGTTGCAGAAAACGTTTCGACTTCTGTCCAGAAGTCTTTTTCAATTCTGAATGGAAGCTGTGAGAACGAGAAGTTTTATACAGGATTACAAATAAATAAATAAAGTCCAGTTGATCCTGTATATTGAACGCCTTTTTTGATTTCATCAGGTCCTGGACGACTGAGAATCTTCACCAGCATATATAGATATATATAGATATACAGTATATATATAGTATATATATATAATATGGGACCTCGTGTACATAATCTCGTTTTCATCTCATGTACCACATGCGGTGCAAATGACAATAAAGACTCTCTGACTCTGACTCTGACTCTGACTCTGATATATACAGTAGTTATAAATATAGTTATTTATTTATATAGATACCTATATTTATAACTATATAAATATACAGTATATATACATATAGATACCTATATATATTATATATATATACACAAATGAAAGAGTGGAGATCAGGTGGTTCTCTATGGACTTTAGATGTTTGGACAAGCTGACAATCTGGAGAAGCTGCACATATTTACTGACCTGACCCACTTAAGTGAAGACCAGATCAGTCACCTGGGCCCTGCTTGCTGTTCTGTTGCCCTGAAGGCTGCAGGTTTGGAAGAATTTGGAGTTAATTAAGTTCTGTTTAATTTCTGTCCAGTTTTATTAAAAAGTTATTTAAATCAAACTAAGTACACAACAGAGTATTTAACATCAGGGTGGATGCTCAGTGCTTTATTTATGGTTATTTAAGTCTGCGTTATGTAACGGTTTGATGATCCTTGTCACATATTTATTTAGGTTTTTTGTGTATTTATTGTCTAAATAAATAAATAAAAAAGATTTTGTCGCTGTGTTCTTTCAAATAGAAAATTATTTCACTGCATGTTCATGAAGAATAAGACAAAGCAACAGTACTGTTCATCCAATCATCATTTTAATGTTTGCATGAAAACATGGTGACTATGAGAACATCCTGTGTTCCTGGGTTCCTCTTCTTCGGACGTAGAAGTACACCTCTGGGTGTAAAATCCTCATCGGAAGCCCATCGACAATGTTTCAAAACTGCATAACACAGATAAAATGTAACACAAAGTAAGAGCTACACATAACTTATTGAAAGGGTTATACATAATTTACGATACTTTATTACAAATACGCAAAGATTTGAGAAGCAAATAGTCTATCCTTACCGGTGTTTTGACT
The DNA here is from genome assembly GCA_038048925.1 of Garcialebias charrua. Lineage (NCBI taxonomy): Eukaryota > Metazoa > Chordata > Actinopteri > Cyprinodontiformes > Rivulidae > Garcialebias > Garcialebias charrua. The sequence continues at coordinate 13,468 of JBBPBX010027956.1, forward strand.
CAAAGGGGGCAGTGGGTACTAGGCATGAGCCGACGCCATTACAACTGTGTTTACAAGCATGCGCGTTCACGAGACAGGTCAAGCTGTGGAGGAGGAGCTAAGGAGGCGGAGTTGCAGGTCACCCAGAGTGCAAAGGGGAGGAGGGAGAACGGTCTCTGTTCAAAATTTTTCTAAGTTTCAGGGCTTTGCACAAACTGCAGACCGTGCCTTTAAGAGAAAGTTTATCTTGCATTTATGAAACCAGATGACACTCTTCCGTACGCGTCCAGCTAAGATATCATCACACCTCCAGCAAGCAAACAGCGGCTCCTTTACCTTAAGACGTCCGCCTTGGTTCTGGTAAAGAGCTGTGATCAGCTTTGGACTGACGAGTCGTCGGTCCCGCAAGTCCAAGCTGGACTCCACACGTGTTTACCTTGTCGGTGTCGGTGATACTCGCTTTCGTCGGCAGAAGCCGTGGCAGTCGTGGCTTTTTGGCTCAAGATAATTTATTCCAGGAAGGAATAACAAAGTTTTGAGCTTACGCTCATTCGAAGTGGACTCATAACAGCAGGTTTTCAGTCCTTAGCTGAAGACGAAGGTCGTTAGCTCTTGACCAAACGTACCCCAGCTCTTTGGGAAAGGTTCACATCTCTTTTGAAGTTCCCCGAAACTCTGAAGCGTTTTCCCAAAAGTTAGAACTTAAAAGAGAATTAGAGAGGAGAGAAACTCGTCTCCTTTTCATTGGTCCACTTGTTATCACTATTCAAGGTGAAATTCAGCGCAGAGAAGGAAATTGTTTAGGAAAAGTATCTGAGTGAGAGACTTTCAGACGCTAGATGAGAGTTTTAGCTGAAACTCGACAAAAACAATTTCTGTATGAGTCAGTTTGACATTTTAGCTGAACTTTGACACCTTTTCATTTGCAGAAATGACACATTGATGTTTCACATTTAAAGAATAACAGCATATAACATATATCATGAAAATGACAAAAGTTATTCTTTTGATTACATTAGAATAAAATCAAAGATAGAAATAGTCTCTTTTGATGACTATATTCTCAGATTACAACTAATGGAATGATTTTGTGGTAAATGTCTTGCTTTACTGAGAGGTCAGTAAAGGTCATCACTGGACAGTTCAAAAACCTTAGTTTGACCCTGGGTAGGTCCACTACAGGTGTGTCCGGGTGAAATGGTCAAATCCAACTCATTGGAGCTGGAAGGGGCGCGGACACGACTCTCTATCCTACAAAAGGTGAGAAAAAACAGAATTTTCGACCTAACAGACCACGTAGTGAAGGTACCCACTGGAACAATGACCCGAAGTGGCTCAGACAAGACCCAGAGGTCGGAAAACGATATCAAAAGGGGGGCGCACGTCCAAAGGATAAGAAAGATGGATACAAAAGTAAACCATATAACAAAGGGTGGTCCCAACGGGAACCCCAAGTCAAGGACAAGCCCCTCCTGCTCCTCGAACTGAACAGTCAGAGACAGGCAAAAAATCGCAAAAGTTCCAGAAGAAAGGCTATAAACCTCTGTCCCCAGAAGAGATGGAGAACATACTTCGGTTGTTAGAAAAGTGGGATAATACAAGCAATGATAACAAACCTGGAGTGATGTGTAGCACTATCATTGATAATAAGTCAGAGCACGCAAATCACGACAGTCAACAAGATACTGATGCTCAGGATGCTGACAATCAGGGTAATGACAGTCAAAACATTGACAGTCCAGAGTATGACAGTCAACAAGACGTTGACAGTGACCATGACATCATTGTCACAGACTCCAACAGCCCCTCATCAAACAAGGGGGGGGGGAACTCAAACATCGACGACAGTGACCCGCCACAAACTGAAAACTCAGACACTCTGGCGACTGCACTGCCGGTTCAGATGAAGAAAGATTACACAGTCAGAGGTAAACGTAAACAGAAACGTTGGCCGAAACCTTTAAGGTTTCTGTGTGACTTTGTACAAAGGGGGGAGGCTATGAAAGCTTACCTGCCAATCACACTGGAAAGGGTCCTCATGCATGAAGCACTCCTGGATACAGACCTTGCAAAGCCACTGACTGAACTCCTTAAGAAAGACGTTCCATTTGTTTGGACTGACAAACAGCAGCAGGCAATGGACGCTCTTATAAACAGGATCAAGTCAGCCCCATGTTTAGTCTACCCAGACTACAACAAAGAGTTTTACTTGGAAGTGGGCTTCTCAGCTCATTGTATAAGTGCAGGTCTGTACCAAATACACGACAGAGACAAGCGTGTTGTGGCCTACGCCAGCAAGACGATGGCAGGCCCCGAGTTGAGATTCTCAGACTGTGAGAAAGCTCTACTGACCACAGTGTGGGCAGTAAAACATTTCTCCAGCTACATTGGTGGACAGAAAATCATTGTGGAAACACAACACCAGCCAGTGACTTTTCTAAATAGCGAACGCATCAGAGATGGTGTAGTAACAAACTCACGTGTTGCAACATGGCTCATGGCGCTTCAAAGTTTTAACCTAGACATACGTTATGGTCAACACAAGAAGTCACATCTGGGGACGGACTTGGCAATCTGCCAAAAGTGTACACAAGATGTACCAGCCACCCAGCCGCCGGTTGAGGTAAAACCCCCAGTAACTGAAGACCCGAATCACCACTTCTTTGATGACAATATCTGCAAGGATATGACAACATTGTACGTGGATGGATCTTCATTCCTCCGCGACAAAATCTGCAGAGCAGGTGTTGGAGGGGTTCTCCTCCAAGACCAAGAACAGATAACTTTCAGCTACAAATTAGGCTCTCAGACTTCTCAGTACGCTGAGATTGCAGGAATCCTAATAGCTCTCCAGATGGTAGTAGAACGCTCCATCAAGACGCTAGTCATCTGCACTGACTCTAACTATGCTCGTTTGAGTTTCGCTTGTCACCTCGCTGTGTGGAAACAGAACGGTTTCCTAACAAGCGACAGAAAAGTGGTCAAACACAAAGAGCTTTTCATGGCATGTGATCACTTGGTGACATCACACGACTTACAGATCTACTGGAAGAAAGTTCAAGGACATTCAAGAGTCCCAGGCGATGACAAGCACTACAATGACATTGCAGATTCTTTAGCCAAGGAAGGAGCCGACGAAGGTCAGCTATGGTCCTTTGACCTCTCCTGGTTAATCAAGACTCTACCATCACAACCTACTGTTGAGGTTATGGCAGTCACACGTGCACAAGCCGCAGCCAGACCTGCTGACAACGCAGTCTCTGTACGACCTGCACTGACTGACCCAGACATCATCGAACTACAGCAGTCGGATCCTGCTATCAACTCCATGATACGGTACCTGACTGATCCAGACAAAAATACTCCATCTAAAGACGAACTGGATTCCGATCCAGACCTTAAAGTCCTCTATCAGCTGCGCAAACAGCTAAAACTAATCAAGGGCATCCTAACTTTCGCTCATAGACCAACGTCCTTACCTATGTTCGTGGTTCCCCATGACCAAAGGGAGATGATGTTAGTTCATGCCCATGATCTCCCGTCCGCAGGATACAAAGGAGATAAAGCCACGCTGATGGCATTAAAACAAATTGCCTATTGGCCTGGAATGAAAAAGGATGTCAAGGACTACAATGAAGGGTCACCCTATGAGGTCACAGGACAAAATTTTCAAGATTAGTCAGAAAATCAGAGGGTGGAATGAGATAAGTGTTTTTATTAATGTTTTCTGACTAATGTTTATCAATTTTTAATGCTTTCTACAACACTTGTGAATATGCCTGGCTAGTTTAGTGTCAAACTGACCCTTAAACTGTATCTGAACTCTGTTTTCTGCAACTTGGTTTTGCAATTAGGTTTTATCAGGCACAGTTATGTGGAAAAGTTGAGCTCGTTTTCTTCCACATGACCTTGGCAACCTTTTTTGGTAAGAGATGCAACAAATTGTAGTGGACTTACCCAGGGTCAAACTGAAGTCTTTTTGAACTGTTCCAGTGATGCCCTTTACTGACCTTTCAGTGAACAGACATTTACTACAAATTATTCCATTAGTGTAATCTAAGAACATAGTCACCAAAAGAGACTATTGGCTTCTTTAATTTTATTCTAATGTAATCAAAAGAATAACTTTTTGTCATGTTCATGATATGTGTTATATTCTGTGTTATTCTGTAATGTGAAACATTACTGTGTCACTCCTGTTGTGTGAGAGTTGAAGGCCCGGGTCAGAAAGGCCCGGCCGTTTTGTTTAGAAATGGAGAAGACAGTTAATCCGTTTGTTTTCATGAGAATGACTCTAGCACTCTTTCTTTTCCTAAACATTTCTCTCTGCTGCTGGCTGTAACCTTGTACCATGATAACAACAAGTGAACTCCTCGACTGGTTCTTTTGAACCAATCGGAGAGGGACAAGTCTTTGATCTCAGATCCTCTACTAAGGGTTCTAAGTTTTCCTGAAACAGTTAGTTCCTGAGAGGAAGAGGAGATGTGAACTTTCTCTTCAAGCTGTTGGAGGTTTGGTCAAGAGCTAAAGACCTTCGTTCTTCAGTGAGGACTAATAACATGTTTGTTATCAGTCCACTTCGAACCGAGCATGAGCTCAGAACTTTGTTTATTCCTTTCCGGAATAAGTTATCTTGAGCCAAAAACCATGACTGCCACGACTTCTGCCGACTAAAGCAAGTATCACCGATCCTGACAAGATAAACACGTGTGGAGTCCAGCTTGGACTTGCGGGACCTACGACTCGTCAGTCCAAGGCTGATCACAGCTCTTCACCAGAACCGAGACGGACGTCTTAAGGTAAAGCAGCAGCTGTTTACTTACTGGAGGTGTGATGATATCTTAGCTGGACGCATATGGAAGAGTGTCATCTGGTTTAGTCGCTAAATGTTTTGAGAAACTGGTCATGTCCCACATCAAGACAACCGTGAACATCAACGAGGACCCTCATCAATATGCATACCGCGAGAACTGATCAACAGAGGACACCATCTCCTCTGTGGTCCACATTGCTCTCACCCACCTGGATCAGAAGGACTCATATGTCTGTATGTATGCTCTTTGTGGACTTCACATCTGCCTTCAACACCATGATCCCCCAAACTCTGATAGACAAACTATCCACACTTGGACTAAGCCCCTCCGTTTGTAACTGGGTACTAGACTTCTTAACAAACAGACCACAGTCCGTGAAGATCCACAACTTCTCCTCCTCCACCATCACCCTCAGCACTGGCTCTCCTCAAGGATGTGTGCTGAGCCCTCTTCTGTTCACTCTGCTCACATATGATTGTACAGCCACACATCCAGGCTGTCATATTGTTAAGTTTGCAGATGATACAGCTGTGGTGGGATGCATCACAAACAATGATGAGTCCAGCTACAGACAGGAGGTGGAACATCTGGAGAGCTGGTGCAAAGAGAATAACCTTCACATGAATGTGAAGAAGACAAAGGAGATGATTGTGGACTTCAGAAGGAACAAACACACCCACGCCCCACTGAACATAAGTGGATCTGCAGTGGAAGTGGTCTCCAGCTACAAATACTTGGGTGTACACTTGAATGATAACCTCAGCTGGAGCAACAACACCACCAGCCTGATCAAGAAAGGTCATCAGAGACTCTACTTCCTCAGACGGCTGAGACGAGCTGGTCTGAGCAGCCCAGTCCTCACCTCCTTCTACAGGTGTGCAGTGGAGAGCATCCTGTGCTCCAGCATCAACGTGTGGCATGGAGGCTGCACAGTTGCAGAGAGGAAAGCTCTACAGAGAGTGGTGAAGGCTGCACAGAAGTCTGTTGGAGTCAGTCTCCCCACCATCACAGACATTTACACCTCCAGATGCAGGAAAAGAGCCACCTGCATCATGAAAGACCTCACTCACCCAGCACACTCACTCTTTGCCCCACTCCCCTCAGGACGGAGGTTGAGGAGCATCAAATGTAGAACCACTAGACTGAGGAACAGCTTCTACCCTGAGGCTGTTAGACTCATGAATAAATAAACAATAAGAATAAACACTGCAAAATATCACATCATGCTGATGCTGATCTGTTTTCTTGTTGCTGTGTTCATTTGTGACAGACTCATGTTCGTGCTGCTGTTTATAATGATGTTTTTCTACTACATTAGGGCTTAGTGTATTACTAGTTGATGTTTTTCTTAGTTATCCTAGATGTTATTACTGTTCTTTTTCTTCTTTTTTTCTCTTGCATTTGTTGTTGGATGTAACTGGGACCCTGTGTACATAATCTCGTTTTCATCACATGTACTACATGCGGTGCAAATGACAATAAAGACTCTCTGGTTTATAAATGCAAGATAAACTTCCTCTTAATTCTCTCCAACCTTTTTTATTCCTCCTATTTCTTTTTACTTCATTCCAAGCTGGTAACTACATTTTAAGCTAAAGAGCCACAGACTAAGTATATTGACATCCGTATTTATGTCTGTTGTGTTGTAATTTAACTGTGCTGACGTGTTAAATTGCAAGAAAGTGAGAATCTATCAATCAAGTGTAATGGTGTTAATTTTAGTTGATTTATTTTAACTAAATGGTAGTGTCTCCTGGCATACCAACTAAAATCAACGTCTCTGTCACTTAATGGCTTTATGGTTTATTTATCTATCATAAAGATCACAGAAATATTGGGTACACTAAAAAAGAAAAGAATCCGTGAAATTACTATTCAATCTGAATAAGTAATTAAGATATATAAAGTGTGTCAGTTTAATACTGACCTTCTTCATATATCCTACAAAATCCTTCAGATAGGCCATGTTTTCCTTCAGTCGAGCTAGGTACCACTTTGCTCCTGAAAAACATGTTTTAGTGAAGACATTACACATACACGCACGCACGCACGCACGCACGCACACACTACAATGTATAAAATGAGGAGCCCTCAGATGAACATTTTTGAAGTCTACCACGAGTCTCTGATCCAGACGTCCGGTCCGCATTGATGTCCATATCTCCCACTGAACTATGTGGCTTCCCAGTTGTGTCAAGGTGAGAAGATACTGTAATTTGTTACACATCAATGCCTTGTGTATGTGTATTGAAGTTTTACTGTTTCTTTTGTGGGGGGTTAAACTGACACATTGATCCTAGCAAATAGCAGTTTGTTGAGTTCAATACTTGTATGTCTGTTTCACTTTTTCCTTCATTTGTCACAGTTCTTTTTAATAAATGACACATCATTTTAAAGGAGTCTGTGTTTGTGGTTTTTTCTAAACAATTGTACCGATCCTTCTGCGAGCCTGATAAAACATTTTGGTTGATTTAGAATATCATAAAACAGCGATGCGTTCACGGTCTTGAAATTTCCCAAATCGAGCAATGATAGGTCTCGGACGGGAGGGCCGGTTGCCCTAACCTTGAAGCGATGGACCCAGTCTGTGTGCCCTCTCTATATCCAACCCTCCGGGAAAATCAATGTTTAGAAGCGATGGTAGAGTTGCTTTTAGAAATGCCACTGTGTCATTTCCTTCAGATTCAGCAAAACCCAGAAAACGCTAATTATTCCTACGTTCTCTGTTTTCCATGTCATCAATCTTCTCCCTCAGTATCTCAACTTTGGCGTTGGAAACCAGGGGGTTAGCCTCTTGCCTCTGGTGTGCATCCTACAGAAAACACAGCCTGTCCTCTACTTCAGAAATCTGGCTAGCGATGTCCGTAATTTTCCTCTCAGTTACGTTTGTTGTTTTTCGTATTTCTTCAAGCTTCTTGTCATGGCTTTCAGACTTCTCTATGATAAGAGCTGAAAGTTTAGCCAGCTACCTCGCTGGGTACACCCGAAGCTGCCCCATTCGTTGTTTCAGAGGTAGAGACCCGGTTAGCCTCATCTTGAGCTAGGTTAGCCTGGTTAGCATTAGCAGCCTCGCTATCTTTACTGCTTCCTCCAGCCACGCTCAGTTTGGCTGTACTCCTGGTTGACTTAGACATGTTGCCAATAGCGCAGAAGTATTATCCGGTATAGGACGCTAATTATTCGGCTCCTTGTGTAATTTATAAGAAGAATCCACCTTATTCCTACGCCCCATGATGCTTTGCGCGAATTATGTGTACGACTTCCGCCGAAAGTCAGAACCGGCACTTTTGTTACACGCTAGCAACGCGCTAACCGGTTTTCGTCAGAGGTTTTAGGTCATAAAATATGTGGGAACACAAACGATCACAACTCAAATGTGGAGATATTGTTTTACCGCTACCTACAGCTGTTGAGGGGTGGGAGGACGACTTGAAGAAGTGGCCGAAAATAACGTACACTAGCATGTTTAGCTACTAGCATACTTAGCTACTTTGACAGTTGCTTCAGATGGCGAAGCGATGAGCAATCTGAAAAGCTCTGAAGCTTATTAGTATCTTCACAGTAACAAGGTTGGTCCTGTTATGTTAAGAGAGGTGGGACACTTTATTTAAACAAACATAAAGCCCAGTCTAAGCATTAAAACTCCACATCACCAGGTCCAGCTAACAATGATGTTGCTTTGGACTTTTGAGCTGCAAGATGTTTATCTGGACACCAACTGAGCACCTGGAGCTTGACATTTCTTTTGACAAAGACTTTACTGATTCACAAATGAAGCACCTTGAGAACTTTTAATAAAATACAGTAAATGAAAACAAATAATGAAATAGACAGGAAACGATCTTTAAAAACTTGATAATGACAAAAGTGACATTTAGATAGAAACAGTAGTTTAATCCAAAATTAACTGATATAGTGCACACAAAAAACTAACCTTGTAAGAAGGTTAACAGTCAACTATTGTACATAACAAATTAATCATTTTAGCAAATACTTTTCTAATGTAATATAGTTAACATATCCTTTAAAAAACATGTTAAGAGTTGTGTTACGTTTACAGCAAGTACACCAGTACTGTACATGTTTGAGAAAAATGTTTACATTTAATGTCTTCTCACTTCTCACTTGAAATAAGCTGGCATCCTTTGCGTGTGAATGCTGGAATGATTAAATTGACACCATAGCTCTTGCAGCAGGTCCCTCACTGTGAAACCACGATCACCCATCACCTGATCTCCAGCACGCAGATAGTCCAGAAACCCAGAGTTCTGTGTTATATACCTGTCACTGCATTTACCACCATAAGCATCTGAAATAAACATGATTATTCCAGAGGGAGAAACAGCCAATAAATATTTCACAGTGTTATTTGCATGTATGATTCACTTCTGGAGTCCAAGTTTTTAGCTTTCTGCAAAACATGTTGCTTTAATTGTTTCACGGGGCAACCATAGAATAAGGTCGTTGGTTTGTTCTGACATTATGTCAATCCACATTCCAACAGTCATGCTGCATGTGACTGTGGTGTTGAGCAGCTCCACACTCTCGTCAAGCCCATCTGAAAGTAAAAGTACATTATACAAACATTAGGGTTCATTTATGAACACACACACACACCTATATTATATACAGTATATATATATAAACACACACCTATATTATATATATATATAGATATATAGATAGATATGTATAAATAAACGCACACACAGCATACATATAGGTGCGTGTGTTTATTTGCCAGTTATGAACGAAAATATTAGTATAATTTAATTACTGACTACATAAAATCATAACACTAAAAGCTGTCTCTTAAATCATACCTGGTGTTCTCGATCCTCTGGAGGATACGGAGTCTTTTTTCAGGTGGTTTCTCGTAGCCCAGCCACAAAGAAGGATGCAGGTTTTTGTTTTCGGAGCATGTTCAACACACACTAGTTGCAGCCACAAATTCAGCTTCGTCTGATTATTCATACAGCCACGAACAGCGCAACAGGTACCCGAGCTCCTCAAGACATCTTCGTGACAATATTAGCTCAAAATAACAGAAAACAGAACTTTAACAGAACTTCTACGATGCGCGCAGATTAGCAAGCAAACAACGAGGAGCCAATGCAAAAATTCTACTTCCGGGGTCAAACGGAAGTACGACACATTATCGCTTCTACAGTGACACCCCCAGGAATAAGGTGGATAGGGTATGAGGGAAAGCTCGCAGCTCTCCTAGGCAGCTATCTTGTCAAGCGCGTCACGTGACTCCTCAGTCATTTATTGACTGTCCTGTGTTTGTTCACTTTCCAGCTTCCAACACCACTCTGCCTCTCATCAGGACCAGCATCAACTCATCCCATCATCTGTCTGCCTCCACCTCAAAATCCCCATTACTCCTCCCCCATCACTTATCCTCTGTCATGTCTCCTGACTCAACAGCACCATCTGCTGGACAGGACCATCACCTGCACCTCCAGCTGAGCTGTCTTAATGGACTCACATGCTCCCCTCCTCCAAGGGTTGAGCAGCATCACCACCCAATAAGCCTGTCTACCCCCTCTTCAACAAAAGTAAGGCCATTTTCTTTTCTGTGCTGATTCTACCTTTTTATAGTACCTGGACGGTACAGTATGGTACTGTTTTTTTTATTATTAAACATACTGTGCAGTACACTACAGTTGTACAGTACAGTACTGTACTATATTTGTGTTTATAGATGAATGTGTGGTGTACAGTACTATGTTAGCTAACTGTTTGTAAATAAAGTTCTGTGCATGTTTATGGACCAGTATGTATGCTTGTTCTGTCTCACATCGATAAACGGGTGTGCGGCGCAGCGTTAGCATACATTTTCCGTCTTATGTCGAAAATCTGTGTTTATGACGCCGCGTTCAATGCGTTCCGACTTACGTCAAAGTTCGCTTTACGAACGGGCGTAGGAACGGAACTCCGTCATAAGTCGGGTACTACCTGTAGTGAACTTTCTCAAGTTTTTTTTCTTGGTTGTTTTGTGCTATGTTAGAGGATGTTACAACCAGGTAGAAGTTTGGGCAGTTTTCACTTAATCCCAAAACAAATGTGAAGGACCTCTATAATTGGAGGAGCTTGCAAAACATTGTTGAATCTGACTACAGGTCTCTCTTGAAAATGAGTTCTCGTGGCTCAATGAGACTAACCTGTATAAATAAAGGGTAAATTAAATGAATAATGAAAGGAACTGTCCTCGAAGACGTCGTGCTCCGATCACTCTGTCTGGTAAACAAACAAATTCTATATAAATAATTTTGTGGAACAATGTCAAAGTATAACTGTCTGTGTGTTAGAACTTTGTTTTTTTCATGATTTAGTTTGTCTAATATTGTGGTTACCTTAGCAACGCTACATGCTAACCTCCACACCATAACACTCACAGCAACAAAGTTCTGACTCTGGTCCGTGTTGAGCATGGACTGTTTGTTGTTAGAAGGCTGCATGTTGTTTTATTTAAACCTTTAGCTGGTTAGATATGATTGAGACAGTTTACCCATCTTTTTTTCAAGATAGACCGGGTCAATAATGGCATTACAGCAACTCTCAAAACATGACCTGTCATTAAACCAGTTGATTAAAACACACCTAAAATAATCTTCTTCTTTTTCTTCTTTCGGCTTTTCCCTTTTCAGGGGTCGCCACAGCGAGTCATCCTCCTCCACCTCACTCTGTCCTCTGCATCCTCTGTCCTCACTCCAACTACCTTCATGTCCTCTCTAACTGCATCCATATATCTCCTCTGTGTCTTTTTCCTGGCAGCTGCATTTCTAACATCCTTCTACCAATATACCCACTGTCCCTCCTCTGGACATGTCCAAACCACTGTCCCTCCTCTGGACATGTCCAAACCATCTCAGTCTGGCCTCCCTAACTTTATCTCCCAGTTGTTCAACATGTGCTGTACCTCTGATGATCTCATTCCTGATCTTATCCATCCTTGTCACTCCTAAGGAGAACCTCAGCATCTTCATTTCTGCTACTTCCAGTTCTTTCTCCTGTCTTTTTGTCCATGTCTCTGTCTCCAGACCATACAACATAGCTGGTCTCACCACTGTCTTGTAAACTTTTCCTTTGACCTTTGCTGACACCTTTTTGTCACAAATCACTCCTGAAACTTTTCTCCATCCACTCCATCCTGCCTGGACTCTCTTTTTCACCTCTTTACCACATTCCCCATTTTCCTGGACAGTGGACCCCAAGTACTTGAAGTCCTGCACCTTTGTGACCTCTGCTCCTTGTAGCCTCACTGTTCCACCAGCCTCCCTCTCATTCACACACATGTACTCTGTCTTACTACGGCTGACTTTCATTCCTCTTCTTTCAAGTGAATACCTCCACCTCTCCAAGTTCTCTTCCACCTGTTCCCTGTTCTCACCACAGATCACAATGTCATCTGCAAACATCATAGTCCATGGGGATTCCTGCCTGACCTCATCTGTTAGTCGGTCCATCACCAGAGCAAACAAGAAGGGGCTCAGAGCCGATCCTTGATGCATCCCACCTCCACCTTGAAGCTATCTGTCACTCCTACAGCACATCTCACCACTGTCCTGCTGTCTTCATACATGTCCTGCTGTCTTCATACATGTCCTGCTGTCTTCATACATGTCCTGTACCAGTCTAACATACTTTTCTGCCACTCCAGATTTCCTCATGCAATACCACACCTCTTCTCTTGGTACCCTGTCATATGCTTTTTCTAAATCCACAAACACACAATGGAGTTCTTTCTGACCCTCTCTGTACTTCTCTATCAACATCCTCAAAGCAAAGATGGCATCTGTGGTGCTCTTTCTTGGCATGAAACCATACTGCTGCTCACAGATAGTCACCTCTTGTCTAAGTCTTGCTTCCACAACTCTCTCCCAGATCTTCATTGTGTGGCTCATCAACTTAATTCCCCTGTAGTTGCTACAACTCTGTACATCACCCTTGTTCTTAAAAATGGGAACCAGCACACTTCTTCTCCATTCTTCAGGCATTTTCTCACCCTCAAATATTCCATTAAATATTTGAGTCAAAAACCTCACTGCCATCTCTCCAAGACATTTCCAAACGTCCACTGGTATGTCATCAGGTCCTGCTACCTTCCCCTTCTTCATTATTTTCAGAGCTTTCCGGACTTGGCCCCTTGGCTTCATACAGCCACTCCAATGTCAGGAATCTGGGAGTCTGTCAGGAATCTGGGAGTTATTTTTGATAGTGCTTTTAAGTTAGACAAACAGATAAATGCTGTAGTTAAATCCGGTTTCTTCCAGCTAAGACTCATTGCCAAGGTGAAGTCTTGTCTCTCTTTCAGAGACCTTGAAAAGGTGATTCACGCTTTTATTACCTCTCGCTTGGACTATTGTAATTCACTCTATGTTGGATTAGACAAATAATCTTTGCATCGTTTACAATCTGTCCAGAATGCAGCAGCTCGTCTTTTAACTTCAACTAAAAAATATGAACACATAACCTCTGTCCTGTCCTGGCTTCTCTTCACTGGCTCCCTGTCTGCTATCGAATTGATTTTAAGATTTTATTGCTTGTTTTTAAAATCTTAAAAGGTCTGGCCCCGTCATATTTATGTGATCTTATTAATATCTACACTCCTGTAAGAGCATTCCGGTCTACTGAAATATATTTCTATCAGTAATCCACATATTATGTGTTATGATTTATGTTCACTTAAATTCCACCATATAATGTGAAATATATTCAAGATGGAACCTTTATTTCCGGGTTTTATTTTCAATAGGGAAGAGTTTTTCAGTTACACGCCTGCACAATACAACAGACCTAACACTTAAAGTTTACATATGAAGCTGGTAGCTTATTGTCTGAGAGGCGGATCACGTCACAGAGTAGGGAAGTCCCATAGAAGTTCCAGGGCGTTTCCAAGGCGGTCCGGTCCCAGGATTGGTCCCACGAGGCGATGACGTCATCTGGGGGTATAAAACCGTGATCCGCCTTCGAAGGTTCGTGTGCTGGAACTTTGTGATCGGTGAAGAGGTCTGTTTGCAGCTGCAAGGTTTATCTTATATGTACAATAAACCTGCAAATAACTTGCACATTCGTTTCAGAGCTTCCTTCAACTTTTGAACCGCAACAATTTGGTGACCACCGACGCTGAGAGTTTGAAGTTTGGCCTGACAACGGGAGCCGTTTGGAGGCTTTCCCCACCGAGTGGGCCGAGCATGCGTGCAGTCAACTGGCGCCTTCATTCAGGTGAGCAGATCTTCCGTTTATCACTAAATGTCTGCTATTGGAAACACTAAATTTACATTGGCTGTAGGTTGTTCTGACTACGGGTGGGCTAATTTACACCGTGGAGTAGCTACGGTCGATTGTGTTAGCAGTTAAGAGTGAAAAACGTGAACTACTGTTGGTATTTCATTTGGATGTTCATTTTTTTGCGGTTGTTCTACATATACTGTAAAGTGAAAGCACATAGTTCCGCACACCAGGGATGATATATGAGTGCCTAAGTTTGCCTTTTCCCCCTCTATGAGCTCCCGGCCTGTCGGCTAGGAGACATCTTCTTTTTCTTTTGGGCTCCGGGAGGCCATGGGATCGAGGCCTGACCGTGTTCTCCGGGACTCTGTTTGCCGTCGAGTTCATTCAGGCTTTCAAACCGGCACACGGCCTTGCCATAGAGTGGTTAGGCCACTCCGGGATTATAGGTTGCCGTAGATGTGATAAAGTCACAATCCGGGACCTGTCATTGCTGTTGAAGCTACATTTCCCTCCCTTTCCCAGTTGATGTTAATTACCGTATTTTCCAATGTATAGGTCGCAATTTTTTTATTTTCATTTATTATTTTTTTACTTTCTTTTATTTATTTATTTACTTTTTCTTTCTCTTTTTTCCCTTTCTCTTAGAGGCTTGCGACCTGTACTCCAGAAAGTGTTGTACGTAAACAAAGGTACAGGGAAAGATTTTTTATTTTTATATATTGTTTTTGTGGGTGTATTTGCCGGTAGTAGGTCAATTGTGAAGTCTAAAGAGACTACCACTGCTGTGTTCTGTGGGGTGGTATTTTTTATTGGGTGTTTTAAAAGGGGTGATTTACAACAGGCAGTTTCTTGGTTGGCTATTGGAGCTGTCCAAGGTACTGGCTAGAGGTTTGCTCTCTTCACCCCCTGTAAAACACGTGTATAACATTAAAATGTCTGACATAAATATACAGAGTTGGAGAAATTCTGCCCCTGGGACACTCGGATCTGTCTTACATGATTTGTGGGTTTCGTGGAGTAGAAAAGTAGCTGTCAAGAATGTTCCTGATGAGAAAAAAACGTTTAGTTTCCTAGGTGAATAAGATGAGTCGGTCAGGGATGTTTCCTGGTGTGGATGACCCATCACCGTCCGCTGCTGGACTGAATAAACTTCTTGTACAGTCAGATAGAACTTTGAAGTTGGCGTTAGATGAGAAGGAAAGATGTTCTGTTCTAGTGCGCAGAAAAAACATAAGGACTGGCTGAAAGCAGACAAGTTTAACAGAGACTGCTTATTGTTTTTGGATGAGATGAGCAAAATCCTAAGTAGACAGAAACCTGGTCTGAGAAGTATGCACAAGGTAGTTTCACAGATACAAGTTGTTGGCTCACAATCAGATTTATGGCCGTCTACAGATAAGACTTTGGTGCCTGACACCACAGGGCCTCCACCTAAAGCGGGTCCCGTTCTCGTACCAGGAACGGAGACATACTTTGAAGCTCAACGGCCTTGTCCTCCTCCTCCTCTTTGCCCTCCTCCTCCTCCTCCTCGCCCTCCTCCGTATGCACCTGTGGGCCTTTCTCCACAAAATCAAATGCCTTTGTCAGAGCTCACATCCATAAATCTGGCTGAGCTGTCTCCTGGTTCTGGTTCTGGACACACAGGGACCAGCTCAGACTTGCTTCTCGTTACAGGATGTGTTTTACAGACAAGATCAGCTGAAAATAGGAACGTGGTGCATGACCATGTGCAGACATTGATGGGTGGTATTCCTACCACTGCTGGCTCTGTGGGTGAACAAAGGGGAGGTGATGTGTTCCGTCCACCGTCCTCTGATGCTTCTTTCAGCGTGACATCTTTGGGGGCTTCATACGACTCCGTACCACTGACCTGTCCTGTCCCAACTGCTTGTGCTGACCTCAGACCTCCTGCCACAACTTTTGATAAGGTTACTGGCTGGTAGCGAGGAAATTCAGGTCGTTTGAATAGAATTGCTGACAATGTTCATACCTGCCTTGACGCAGCGCCTCCTGCTCAATACATGTTACCTCTCGTTTCTTCCACCACAGCTGAGGGGGTCCGCAAACAGACTTACACGCCTTTTAGTTTGCAGGATACTGAGTTGATCCGTCAGCGTTTGCCTGATATCCAGAAAGGAGGTTCGGCTTGGATCCGCGCTTTTCTGGAGGCATGCGCCGGAATTGTGCCATGTCTGGGTGATTGGAGGAGGGTTTTCACAGCATGCACGTCGTTTGGTAGTTTGACTGAAATAGAACAGGCTGCTGGGACTAAATTGGACCCAGACAGTGACACACTGCACGACCACGTTCAAATTTTATGGCCAATTATACGAGAGAAATATCCGACGTCTATGAAATCTTCAGACTTGTGTGAGATTCCTCCGGCTGTTACAGAACGGGGCACGACCTACCTGTCTAGAGTTAAACTCTTGTGGGAAAATAGAACTGGAAATGATCCAACGATTGATCCTACGACTCAACTGTTGTTCAGAGGAGCTGTAGAGAGCTCTCTGTCTGATGATGTTAAGAAGAGCTTGGCATCTGTTGTTGGCCTGACAAAGATGGACTATGGGCGGTACACATTGTTCATTTTATTGATCAATCTTTTGATAAGAGGGAGTCTGATGACAAGGAATTGAAATCCCTAGAAACTCAATTAGCTAAGGCCCAGTTGGAAGACATACGTGACAAACTTAATTTCACAAAGGTGAATGCGATTCAGATGCCCTAGATTCAGGGTCCTACTACATCCTCTGAAAATTCATATCAGCAAAGACCTCTGGGCCCATCCACATCCTGGCGCAGAGGTCGTTACAAACGTCTGAGGGACAACTCTCAATCCACGGACAGGTGTCACCGCTGTAACGGGGTGGGGCACTGGTCCTTTCAGTGTCCGACCAAACAGGGTTTATCGAGACAGGAGGTGACGCCAGCTCAATATCCAGATGATGTCTATCCACCTTCACCTGATCACACTCAACATGGCCCTTTGCCGGGAGCCCATAATCAGGCCCCAGGCCAATATCCTATTCAATAGGGGTGCCCTGGTCCAGCAGTAGGTGGCGTCTTGTATCCGGAGCCTTTGGTCTTACTGACCATTAACGGCCGAAATCACATGTGTATGGTTGATACAGGAGCCAGGTATTCGACAGTTAACACGTCACTCCCACTATCAAAGAATACCGTACCTGTTGTTGGATTCTCGGGCAAGCCAGAGGAGTGGCCGCTCTGTTGTTATGTACCGTGCCTGTGGAATAATCTGCACTTTGAACATTCCTTCCTGATTTCTGACTCATGTCCAATGAACTTGATTGGACGAGACATTCTGTGTGATCAGAACGTGACTTTAATGATGAGTCCTGACAACGTCCAGCTAAGCTTTCCTGATGGAACTGTTCAGTACTGTGCTACAGTGAAAAGCTCTCTTCATCAGATGCTCCAGGTCCAAGGGACTTCTGCTGAGTCTGGTCCAGCTGAATTTCGAGCTGAAGTTTGGTGGGAAACAGTCCCTGACTTTACAACAACGCTCTTGTACGACACACTGCAGAGCTGGAACGCCTGAATTAATGTCATAAGATCTTATGACACGCTTCCTGATGTGGCACATTACACGCTGAACTATGACCTTTGTGGTGATGGGGACTACGATGTGCTCTGGACAGGACTGCTGGAACATTGTCAAGAGACTGGTGAATTTCCAGTGGCTGAAATCATGGACATCTACGTTACCCCTGAGGGAGTGGTGGCAGCTGTGAAGTTGCCCGCACCGTTAATGCAACTGTATATGCTTGGCAATGTATCGGCTCCCCATGTGTCATTGATGGTTATGTCTGGTGCTGATGCGAAGAATTTAGGTCCTGTGATGAGATGCTGTCTTGCTGTAAGGGAATGGGTGCCTACAAAAAATCCACACTTACCCTATTCTCCAGAAACTGATACTTACAGGATCACACACAGATCGTTCACATTATTGTTACCTAAGAAACATTTTCTGCCTAGATCACATGGCAGAGAAAACACAGACCATGTTGATACAGACAAACTGTTAGCCAGTTTGCCTGAAACACTTTGGGCCAGGAGTTCTACAGACGTGGACCTGCTGAATGTCAAACCTGTCTCGATAATTCTGAAGCCGGGCACGATTCCGATCTATAAACATCAATATCGACTCCGACAGGAGCAGATTGACGGTGTTGAGCAAACTATTAAGGGTTTGCTGGAAGCTGGTGTGTTGCAACCTACAGTTTCAAGCTAGAACACGCCTCTACACCCGGTACCAAAAGCTGATAAATCTCATTACCATTTAGTCCATGATTTGAGGCCTATAAATAAGGTTGTTGTTCCATCTAATTATGGAACTCCAAATCCTTATGTCATGATGAATGCTATTCAGCCTGAACGCAAGTTTTTTACTTGTATTGACCTGGCGAATGCGTTCTTTTGTGTGCCTCTGGACGCTGGATCAAGGGATCTGTTTGCATTTACCTTTAACATTAGAAGTCCCAGAGAAGGGTCATTTAACATTTCTACCTTTGGAACCCAGAGACGGGTCGAGTGACCTGAAGGATTTTAGCTAACATCCTATAATGAGCTGTTAACATGCGCTTTTGTTTTGTAAATAAGGCCATTACTGGCGCACCACAGGAGGGGGCACGCGAGTTTGCCTGGGTGGCGTTTTCTTTTGTTTGGCCAGACTTACCAGTCCATCTTTCCTTTGTACTTTCTTTCTTTAGTTTTTCTTAGGGCGCTGTTCCAGGAGAAGACGCTCCAGGCCTGGTGGGAGGCTGTGCTTTTTTGCGCAAGTGAACTTGGCTTCTAAATCCCCCGGTCCCTTTCAGTGGGCTATATATGTTGGTCCGTCACTTGACCTCAGGTCATGTGACCTTTGTCGGTCCGTCAGTTTACCTCAGGCTCAGGTCGTGTGACCTGTGTCGGTCCGTCAGTTGACTTCATGTCGTGTGACCTGTGTCGTTTTGTCAGTTGACCTCAGGTCATAAGACCTGTGTCGGTCCGTCACTTGACCTCAGGTCCTGTGACCTGTGTCGGTCCATCAGTTGACCTCTGGTCATGTGACCTGTGTCGGTCCGTCAGTTGACTTCATGTCGTGTGACCTGTGTCGTTTTGTCAGTTGACCTCAGGTCATGTGACCTGTGTTGGTTCGTCACTTGACCTCAGGTCATGTGACCTGTGTCGGTCCGTCAGTTGACCTCAGGTCATGTGACCTGTGTAGGTCTGTCAGTTGACCTCATGTCGTGTGACCTATGTCGGTCCGTCAGTTGACCTCAGGTCATGTGACCTGTGTCGTTGTGTCAGTTGACCTCAGGTCATGTGACCTATGTTGGTACGTCAGTTGACCTCATGCCATGTGACCTATGTCGGTCCATCAGTTGACTTCATGTCATGTGACCTGTGTCGTTGTGTCTGTTGACCTTAGGTCATGTGACCTGTGTTGGTACATCAGTTGACCTCATGCCGTGTGACCTGTGTCGGTCCGTCAGTTGACCTCAGGTCATGTGACCTATGTCAGTCCATCAGTTGACCTCAGGTCATGTGACCTGTGTCGGTCCGTCAGTTGACTTCATGTCGTGTGACCTATGTCATTTTGTCAGTTGACCTCAGGTCATGTGACCTGTGTTGGTCCGTCACTTGACCTCAGGTCATGTGACCTGTGTCGGTCCCTCAGTTGACCTCATGTCATGTGACCTGTGTTGGTCCGTCAGTTGACTTCATGTTGTGTGACCTGTGTTGGTCCGTCACTTGACCTCAGGTCATGTGACCTGTGTTGGTCCGTCACTTGACCTCAGGTCATGTGACCTGTGTTGGTCCGTCAGTTCACCTCAGGTCATGTGACCTGTGTCGGTCCGTCACTTGACCTCAGGTCATGTGACCTGTGTCGGTCCGTCAGTTGACCTCAGGTCATGTGACCTGTGTCGGTACGTCAGTTGACTTCATGTCGTGTGACCTATGTTGGTCCGTCAGTTGACCTCAGGTCATGTGACCCGTGTTGGTCCGTCAGTTGACCTCATGTCGTGTGACCAGTGTCAGTCCGTCAGTTGACTTCATGTCATGTGACTTGTGTCATTTTGTCAGTTGACCTCAGGTCATGTGACCTGTGTTGGTCCGTCACTTGACCTCAGGTCATGTGACCTGTGTTGGTCCGTCACTTGACCTCAGGTCATGTGACCTGTGTCGGTCCGTCAGTTGACCTCATGTCATGTGACCTGTGTCGGTCCGTCAGTTGACCTCATGTCGTGTGACCTATGTCGGTCCATCAGTTGACCTCAGGTCATGTGACCTGTGTCGGTCTGTCAGTTGACCTCATGTCGAGTGACCAGTGTCGGTCCATCAGTTGACTTCATGTCGTGTGACCTATGTCGGTCCGTCAGTTGACCTCAGGTCATGTGACCCGTGTTGGTCCGTCAGTTGACCTCATGTCATGTGACCAGTGTCGGTCCGTCAGTTGACTTCATTTCATGTGACTTGTGTCGTTTTGTCAGTTGACCTCAGGTCATGTGACTTATGTTGGTCCGTCACTTTACCTCAGGTCATGTGACCTGTGTTGGTCCGTCACTTGACCTTAGGTCATGTGACCTGTGTCGGTCCGTCAGTTGACCTCATGTCATGTGACCTGTGTCGGTCCGTCAGTTGACCTCATGTCGTGTGACCTATGTCGGTCCATCAGTTGACCTCAGGTCATGTGACCTGTGTCGGTCCGTCAGTTGACCTCAGGTCATGTGACCTGTGTCGGTCCGTCAGTTGACCTCATGTCGTGTGACCTATGTCGGTCCGTCAGTTGACTTCATGTCGTGTGACCTATGTCGGTCCGTCAGTTGACCTCAGGTCATGTGACCTGTGTCGGTCCGTCAGTTGACCTCATGTCGTGTGACCTATGTCGGTCCGTCAGTTGACTTCATGTCGTGTGACCTATGTCGGTCCGTCAGTTGACCTCAGGTCATGTGACCTGTGTCGGTCCGTCAGTTGACCTCAGGTCATGTGACCTATGTCGGTCCGTCAGTTGACCTCATGTCGTGTGACCTATGTCGGTCCGTCAGTTGACTTCATGTCATGTGACCTGTGTCGGTCCGTCAGGTGACGGACAACAATAGGTCAAGCATGTTTTAGAACACAGCAATGGGCCACCTGCATGTGCCGGCACGCACCGTATATACATGTGCCAAGGACAAGGAGAGAGACAGTACTTGTAAGCAAAATAATTTATTTGACAGAACATCAAAGTTACAGGATAGTCAGCACAGCAGAATAAGACAATTTTATGCATAAAATTGTTCTGGAGCAGACAAAGCTTTCCGTTCAGTGGATGTCCCAAAATGTTCAACTGTGAGATAACTTCAGGGTCTGTTATGTGTGAATTCAGGTCAGGGCCTCTCTTCTGGCTAAGGGTGGAAGTGCAAGCAGAGTCTTACTTACCTGGTGGAAACATTGGAATGCAGTCTGTGCAGTCTGGTGTGATGGGGGTGTCTGAGTTGTGTGCACGCATATTTATAACAATAGGCAATTAATGGCCCACTAATGGTTGGTTTGGACTAAGGGTCTTTTGACCCTCTTTCAGGACTTCTGGGGGGAGGTCGAAAATCCTGGGACTTCTAGTGTTAAGGGGAAACAATACACGTACAGTAGATTACCTCAGGGGTTCGTGGATTCACCCTCTTTGTTCAATCATGTGTTAAAGCAAGTCCTTACTGATTTGCCTTTGCCACCAGGAGTGGTCTTAATCCAATACGTCAATGATATTCTGATAGCAGCTCCATCTTCAGAAGCTATTATGCAGTCATCTGAAGCTGTGCTTCGACATCTAGCTCAGTGTGGTTTTAAAGTGTCAAAACACAAATTGCAGGTGGGCCGTTCAAAAGTTCAGTTCTTGGGTAGGCTCATCTCTGGCTCTGGCCTGCAATTGACGCCATCTCAGAAAAGCTCCATTTTAAATCATTCTAAACCAGCAAATGTTAGGATGATGTTAAAAGTTTTTGGGTTCATCCTCCTCCTCCTCCTCCTCCTCCTCAATAAGCAGAGCCTCCTCCTCTTCATCCTCCTCCTCCTCCTCCTCAATAAGCAGAGCCTCCTCTTCATCCTCCTCCTCCTCCTCCTCAATAAGCAGAGCCTCCTCCTCTTCATCATCCTCCTCCTCCTCCTCAATAAGCAGAGCCTCCTCCTCTTCATCCTCCTCCTCCTCCTCAATAAGCAGAGCCTCCTCCTCTTCCTCATCCTCCTCCTCCTCAATAAGCAGAGCCTCCTCCTCTTCATCCTCCTCCTCCTCAATAAGCAGAGCCTCCTCCTCTTCATCCTCCTCCTCCTCAATAAGCAGAGCCTCCTCCTCTTCATCCTCCTCCTCCTCCTCAATAAGCAGAGCCTCCTCCTCTTTTCCTCCTCCTTCTCCTCCTCAATAAGCAGAGCCTCCTCCTCCTCCTCTTCCTCCTCCTCCTCAATAAGCAGAGCCTCCTCCTCTTCATCCTCCTCCTCCTCCTCAATAAGCAGAGCCTCCTCCTCTTCATCCTCCTCCTCCTCCTCAATAAGCAGAGCCTCCTCCCTCTTCATCCTCCTCCTCCTCCTCAATAAGCAGAGCCTCCTCCTCTTCATCCTCCTCCTCCTCCTCAATAAGCAGAGCCTCCTCCTCTTCATCCTCCTCCTCCTCCTCAATAAGCAGAGCCTCCTCCTCTTCATCCTCCTCCTCCTCAATAAGCAGAGCCTCCTCCTCTTCATCCTCCTCCTCCTCCTCAATAAGCAGAGCCTCCTCCTCTTCATCCTCCTCCTCCTCCTCAATAAGCAGAGCCTCCTCCTCTTCATCCTCCTCCTCCTCCTCAATAAGCAGAGCCTCCTCCTCTTCATCCTCCTCCTCCTCCTCAATAAGCAGAGCCTCCTCCTCTTCATCCTCCTCCTCCTCCTCAATAAGCAGAGCCTCCTCCTCTTCATCCTCCTCCTCCTCCTCAATAAGCAGAGCCTCCTCCTCTTCATCCTCCTCCTCCTCCTCAATAAGCAGAGCCTCCTCCTCTTCATCCTCCTCCTCCTCCTCAATAAGCAGAGCCTCCTCCTCTTCATCCTCCTCCTCCTCCTCAATAAGCAGAGCCTCCTCCTCTTCATCCTCCTCCTCCTCAATAAGCAGAGCCTCCTCCTCTTCATCCTCCTCCTCCTCCTCAATAAGCAGAGCCTCCTCCTCTTCATCCTCCTCCTCCTCCTCAATAAGCAGAGCCTCCTCCTCTTCATCCTCCTCCTCCTCAATAAGCAGAGCCTCCTCCTCTTCATCCTCCTCCTCCTCAATAAGCAGAGCCTCCTCCTCTTCATCCTCCTTCTCCTCCTCCTCCTCAATAAGCAGAGCCTCCTCCTCTTCATCCTCCTCCTCCTCAATAAGCAGAGCCTCCTCCTCTTCATCCTCCTCCTCCTCAATAAATAGAGCCTCCTCC
>JBBPBX010027957.1:0-36916 GCA_038048925.1 Garcialebias charrua
CTTCAGGAGGAGGCCTATAAACAGGCGTTCGATAAAACACGTTTCCACTTCTGTGGGTAAAAATCTGGGTTAGTGCAGTGTTTTTATTTTATTTTCCCATTGACTGGCTTGTGGGTCTGCTAAAAGTTTGGGTGGTACTGCAGCAGTAAAAAAAAAAAAAGATGAGTTTGTTTTTTTTCTCCGTCAGGACTGCAGAGGGATTGAACTCGTGCCAAAAAACTCCAGGAGACAAGGTGGAAATGATGAGATGAGGTTTAGTCACGAC
Organism: Garcialebias charrua; assembly: GCA_038048925.1. Lineage (NCBI taxonomy): Eukaryota > Metazoa > Chordata > Actinopteri > Cyprinodontiformes > Rivulidae > Garcialebias > Garcialebias charrua. The sequence goes on from JBBPBX010027957.1 coordinate 266, forward strand.
GCGCAGGACCAAAAGCCCCAAACCTGTATTTGTTCTGGGGAATGGGGAAGTGTCCTCCCTCCGGCATGTGCGAGGGCACATCCCGCTCGCTCTATCTCTGCACACTTGGCACGCGCTATGTCTGAATTAATTGCATCTCTGCGAGCGAGAGAGTGAGATGGATAGAGGGAGACGGCGTGAGGTTTAGTCCTTCTGTTGGGATGGTCTTGCTACAAGGGGAGTCATTTAAAATCCTGCCTCCCATGTGGCTCCTGGTTTTCACTTTAATGACCCCCTCCTTCTATGACTTTCCTGGGTTTGGAGCTGCAAGGTGCTCCTTTTAATCGTGCAACTTCTGCAGCAGTAGATGCTTCTGTTGTTGCTGGTGTCGACCGATAAGTGCCTTCGTCAGGACAACAGCGTCCTCTTCGACTTCCACAATCAACCGTTGCAGCTCCGTTTATGTAACAACTGGGGCTGTCAATGTTAACGCGTCAACGCACGCGATTGATCTCAAAAGATGAACGCGTTAATATTACCAGTGGTGGGCACAGACCGCTAGAGAGCGCTAAAGCGCTATTCCGCTTACAGTGGACCTAAACTTTTTGTCAGCGTTTTTGTGAATTGACTAACTTTTATAATTCATAAGCGGATTTATGCTATTTTTATTTAAAATGCAGTACCGCTAATAACTAATTATCTATCAGTAAAAAACAATAAACTTATTTACAAGCTTTTATGCTGCTTGTTTTTTACCTTTTTCCCCACCGTAAACAGCAGAGGAGGAAAGGGTGTGAGGGGGAGGGGGGCAGAGCTGAGAACAGACTGGGCTCTACCATGTAGGTAAATGCCTGGGGGTCCCATTTCAGCAGTGGCCCCGGCCCCGCCTCGCCCCGTGCAGTCACCTACATCACTAACATTGCTCATGCTTGTTAATGTACATTTAACATAAAAATAATTATAGTTACGATGAAAACGATCATTAAATACGCAATAAAAAAAACGGTCGATTTCTTTATCCCCCTACTAAAAATGGACTATTCCATCTTGACAACTTCCGGGTCATAGTTGAACTCAGGGGCTAATTCTGTAGCTGGCTGCGCTCGGTGTCTTCATAAATCCGTAAATAACCCGCTGTTTCAAGCCAAATTAACGTGGCCGGATGATTTTATTGTGTGTTTTGTGATGACCATTCGACGGTGAGTCGTTATTTTTATGTATTTTAGTTACTTTTCATTAAATCTGTTGACTACCTATAGACGCTAACTGTGTCTGCCTGTTACACCGGTAGTGCTGGGTTACTAATGAAATCCGTAAATAACACCGCTGTTTCAAGCCAAATTAACGTGGCCGGAGGAGTTTATTGTGTGTTTTGTGTCGACCATTCGACGGCGAGTTGTTAGTTTCATGTATTTTGGGTTACTTTTATGTATAAATGCGGTGGCGACACACCCGTGTATTTGAGATTTAAACGTGGTTTTAGGGATTAAAAGATCATTCTATTTTTTGTTAATTTCGTGGCCCAATAGAATATATGTACGTAAAGTATTAAATAAATCCTTTGATTTTTGTAATTTCATCCTTTTAGGATCATTTTTGTTACTTTACAGTTGGCAGTGTAGTGCAAATATTGATAACGCTGCCGGCTATATATAAATATATATATAATATATATATATATATATATATATATATATATATATATATATATATATATATATATATATATATATATATATTATATATATATATATATATATATATATATATATATATTATATAATATAGAAATATATAAATAGCGGATTAGATTAGCTTCCACTAATTTTCATAAGACATTTGTGCTTTTGAAATTGTGGACCTAAAAAAATTAATAAGCGTTTTAGAAATTGTGGAACTAATTTTTTAATTAGCGGTGCCCACCTTTGAATATTACATAATGCAGATTAATCATATTACTGTGTTTTGACCTGTAAAGGCCTCTATCCTGCGGAGGGTTACCTCCAGATCCACCTTCCAGTCTAGTGGGGGCAGTAATGCACTTTAACTGCCAATAAACTCAAAAGAAGTACTGTAGCGTTGTTCCATACCAGGATTTCTGGTCTGATGCGATACCGGGTAGAATTCAGGCTAGTATTGGCCATACTGATACAATACTAGTACTTAGTGCAAATACGCCTAATGTGTCAGGTAAACCTAAAAAAAAGCAGTGCATTTCAAATCAAAGCTACCATAAAGAATGCAAGACATCAAAGTATTTAATCTATTTTAAACACAGGAGTATTTTGAGGTATTGGCCTCGTTTACAATAGAGCTGAGCTTATACAACAACAGAAAATAACAGAGGACACAATTATACAAAACATGTGAAAATGGTGTTTCAAACACTAAAAATAAGAAAATAAGACAAATCATAAAACTATTAAAATAAATTATTAAATATCTTTTAAGTAATAATGGGATGTGTTTTTAAGATATGTTGTATTTTTATCCATCTTTTCTAGTATATTTTTTCAGAGTTCACCAAGGCTGTTTTATCACCATTCTTCTGTATAATTTGCTGACACCAGGTATTGAAGTATCGATAGTTTGATTCAAGAATCGATTCTAGAGGAAAATGTTCTGTATCAATAGTATCGATATTTGGTATCTATCCGCACTTCACTAAAAAGAAGAAGAAGAAGCGTAACCTGGTTTACAGCAGTGCGTTACACTGTTGCATTGTGGCCTGTCACTGCACGATCTGTTCCGCTTGCAAAGTTAAGCATAGTGGCTACTCGTGATTAATCGCAGCCCCAGAGTGGGATTAATCTGATTAAAATTTTTTAGCGATTGACAGCACTAGTAACAACTGCTTTTTAAATGGCTTCCTTCCTGAAAAAAATAGATCAGAAAAACAGCAGTGAGATTCCGTGGAAAGGTTATGAACAAGTTTTAACCTAACTGTTGTTTAGAATTACTTAAATTTGTAGAAATGGAGTTTAAATGGAGTTTAATTTAATGGAGTTTTAAGAGAAACACAATTTCAATCCTGTGTATGTCCTGTACATATTGCAGTTTTGACAATAAAGTTGACTTTGACTTTGACTTTGACTAAATCTGACCAGCTTGTCAATTTAAGACCAAGGTGGACTAAAGATTTCATATCTGAAAGTTAACAAACATTTTGACATTACATAAAAATCTTAATTATGTGCAAGTGCACATAAGAAATGTAAAGATGAACAAGCAGTATGACAATATCCTCCATCTCAAAGGTGTTTGAATAGTAAATGTTTGTAGTTTTGGAGATGAATGTTTTTTTGTTTTTTTTTACTGTTATTAACAGGGAGTGAAAGTAAGTTTTTGGTGTATTGGAGCGGAGATAACACTGTGGAGAAGAACAGAGGGAGGTTTGTCTTGTCTGAGGCAGTGCAGTGACAGATCCTGGAGAGTGGAAGGAGACATTTTTATCCTCCATCAGGTGCAATGGTAGATCCAGGGTGTGGCCAGTGGTGGCTTTGGCCCCCATAGATTTATCTCCAGCAACCCCAATCATTTGAGGAAACTTTACTTTTAAGCAATATAAATACAGTACAGTATTAGTAAGCATATTTTCCTAACAAAAAACCAAAAAAAAAACATATACACAGGTAGTCCTCGACTTACGGCGGTCTCGACTTACGGCAATCCGATGTTACGAATGTATCATATTAATAAAAAATATATATATTTTATGTGTTTAAATGTTTTTGATTTCATGTGTACAGCACTTTGTTGCAGCTGCGGTTGTTTTAAATGGCTTTATAAATAAAGTATTATTATTATTATTATTATTAAGCCGATTTACGCAGTTTCCGGCAGTTTCCGACAGTTTTCGGCAGTGTCTGTCAGTTTTCGGCAGTGCCCGCCAGCTTCGGTTACCTCCATCTTCGACAGCCGGCTTTGGACAGACCGTCTGTCCGATCAGAGATTGCTTCGCTCGGATAAATGAGCTGGAAACGGTCGGTGAACTCTGTGGACGTCTCAGGCGGATGAACGGATTGGCGGCCTGGATGTTGTTGGCACCCAGAGCTAACAAGCTAAAATGCGGACGGACGGCTTGGCGGTTGGTGGCACCCGGAGCTAACATGCTAACGCCAGCCCCACCAGGGAGAAGGAGCCGACGGGTGACGGAGATGCCTGCTGCGGCCGGGAGCTCGCCTCGATGCTCCGTAGCTTACAAGCTAAAATGCGGACGGACGGCTTGGCGGTTGGTGGCCCCCAGAGCTAACATGATAACGCCAGCCCCACCGGGGAGACAAAGCTGACGGGCGGCAGAGATGCCTGCTGCGGCTGGGAGCTAAAATTTTAACGCGGAGAAACGGCTTCACCAGCTCCCAGTAAGTTATTAACTCTTTTTACCTTCATTATGGCTCCAAATGTATGGAGCTAACATGCAGTTACAAACAGTTTGGACCGTGTGAAGCAGCTTGAAGCTGCAGAGCTCGGACGTACAACGAGCTAACATGCAAAAAGACGGAGACAGGCTTGACCAGCTCAAAGTAAGAAACTAACTTTTTATTTTGTCTCCAAATGTACGTGTTTTTGGATAATTATGTAGGGTACTTTGTTGTCTTTTACTATTACTATTACATTTACTATTCAAACACCTTTGAGATGGAGGATATTGTCATACTGCTTGACTTTGTTGTCGTCTCATCTGATCTGCGGCCGCATGTCTTGGACACTCGGGTGAAGAGAGGGGCGGAGCTGTCAACTGACCACTACCTGGTGGTGAGTTGGCTCCGATGGTGGGGGAGGATGCCGGTCAGACCTGGCAGACCCAAACGTATTGTGAGGGTCTGCTGGGAACGTCTGGCAGAGTCTCCCGTAAGACGGAGCTTTAACTCCCACCTCCGGGAGAGCTTTGAACACGTTCCGAGGGAGGCGGGGGACATGGAGTCCGAGTGGACCGTGTTCCGCGCCTCTATTGTCGAGGCAGCTTATCGGAGCTGTGGCCGCAAGGTTGTTGGTGCCTGTCGTGGTGGCAACCCTCGAACCCGGTGGTGGACACCGGCAGTGAGGGATGCTGTCAGGCTGAAGAAGGAGTCCTATTGGGCCTTTTTGGCTTGTGGGACCCCGGAAGCAGCTGATAGGTACCGGCAGTCCAAGCGGCATGCGGCTCGGGTGGTTGCTGAGGCAAAAACTCGGGCGTGGGAGGAGTTCGGAGAGGCCATGGAGAATGACTTCCGTACGGCTTCGAGGCGATTCTGGTCCACCATCCGGCGTCTCAGGGGGGGAAAGAGGTACGCGACCAACACCATTTATGGTGGGGGTGGCGTGCTGCTGACCTCAACTCGGGATGTTGTGAGTCGGTGGGCGGAATACTTCGAAGACCTCCTCAATCCTACTGGCACGTCTTCCATGGAGGAAGCGGAGCCTGGGGACTTTGGGTCGGGTTCTCCGATCTCTGGTGCTGAGGTCGCCGAGGTGGTTAAAAAGCTCCGCGGTGGCAAGGCTCCGGGGGTGGATGAGATTCGCCCGGAGTTCCTTAGGGCTCTGGATGTTGTGGGGTTGTGTTGGCTTACGCGACTCTGCAATATCGCGTGGACATCGGGGGCAGTTCCCTTGGATTGGCAGACTGGGGTGGTGGTTCCCCTATTCAAAAAGGGGGACCGTAGGGTGTGTTCCAACTATAGGGGGATCACACTCTTAAGCCTCCCTGGTAAGGTCTATTCAGGGGTTCTGGAGAGGAGGGTCCGTCGGATAGTCGAACCTCGGATTCAGGAGGAGCAGTGTGGTTTTCGTCCTGGTCGTGGAACACTGGACCAGCTCTACACCCTCAACAGGGTCCTGGAGGGTGCGTGGGAGTTTGCCCAACCAGTTTACATGTGCTTTGTGGACTTGGAGAAGGCATTCGACCGCGTCCCTCGGGGGGTTCTGTGGGGGGTACTCCGGGAGTATGGGGTACCAGGCCCTTTGATAAGGGCTGTTAGGTCCCTGTACGACCGGTGTCAGAGCTTGGTCCGCATTGCCGGCAGTAAGTCAGGCTCGTTTCCGGTGAGAGTTGGACTCCGCCAAGGTTGCCCTTTGTCACCGATTCTGTTCATAACTTTTATGGACAGAATTTCTAGGCGCAGCCAAGGTGTTGAGAGGATCCGTTTTGGTGGCCTTAGAATCGCTTCTCTGTTTTTTGCAGATGATGTGGTCCTACTGGCTTCATCAGTTCGTGATTTACAACTTTCACTGGAGCGGTTTGCAGCCGAGTGTGATGCGGCCGGGATGAGGATCAGTTCCTCCAAATCCGAGGCCATGGTCTTGAGCCGGAAAAGGGTAGCATGCCCTCTCCGGGTCGGGGAGGAGGTCCTGCCCCAAGTGGAGGAGTTTAAGTATCTCGGGATCTTGTTCACGAATGAGGGAAAACTGGAGCGTGAGATCGATAGGCGGATAGGTGCAGCGTCCGCAGTGAAGCGGGCGCTGTACCGGTCTGTCGTGGTGAAGAGAGAGCTGAGTCAAAAGGCAAAGCTCTCAATTTACCGATCGATCTACGTTCCCACCCTCATCTATGGTCATGAGCTTTGGGTTATGACCGAAAGAACAAGATCTCGGATACAAGCGGCTGAAATGAGTTTTCTCCGCAGGGTGGCTGGACTCTCCCTTAGAGATAGGGTGAGAAGCTCAGTCATCCGGGAGGGACTCGGAGTAGAGCCGCTGCTTCTCCACATCGAGAGGAGCCAGTTGAGGTGGCTCGGGCATCTGGTTAGGATGCCTCCTGGACGCCTCCCTGGTGAGGTGTTCCGGGCATGTCCCACCGGGAGGAGACCCAGAGGAAGACCCAGGACGCGCTGGAGGGACTATGTTTCTCGGCTGGCCTGGGAACGCCTTGGGATTCCCCCGGAGGAGCTGCTCCAAGTGGCTGGGGAGAGGGAAGTCTGGGCCTCCCTACTTAGGCTGCTACCCCCGCGACCCGACCCCGGATAAGCGGAAGAAGATGGATGGATGGATGGATGGATGTAGGGTACTGTGTTAGGATAGGCGAAGTGCTTGGTAACTTGGTAACTGTTTTGTATAAGTGGCGGCTCGTGTGTTTTCCGACTTACGACTATTTTTGTGTTACGAACGGGCGTAGGAACGGAACTCGTTCGTAAATCGGGGAACACCTGTATATATATATATATATATATATATATANCTACCTGTATATATATATATATACACACACACACATATGGTGGTGGCCATCTTTGATTTTTATGGTGACTGTTCTTGCTGTCATGATTGATGAATTTTGTTGTACTTTTTATTCATTTATTTGTTTATTTATTTAGTTAGTTAGTTTTGTATTTCTGTGATCCTGGCATTTTGTTTAGTGTTTCATCTTGCCCAGTGTTTTATTTTTCCTTCATGTAGCTCAGCTCCTGCCCCGCTCACTCTCACCTGATCCTCTCACTAGCTGTGTTTCCATCCATTTTCATTTCGAATTTTGAGCTAATTTTTGAATTCTCGCAAATATGTAAATACAAATTAATGCGAAGCAGAAGTGTTTCCATCAACTGGCTTGAATCGCATCTACCGGGCCACGCACAGCGTCATTACGTCAGACGTCAGCACTGCGCATGTCTACAGTAAACAGGAAGTAGCGGTTGAAAACAGAACCCGGCCACACATCTCGTCAAAATGGAGAGAATATTTCAGGTATGTGTTGCTATCGGGCAAGTTGTATTTATTCTGTCATGCCAACTAGTTTTAGCGATGTTACATGTTGTCCGGAGCGGAAACAGCTGAACGTCACGTGACGTGAATGTTCGCTACGGCAGAACTGAGTCGGAAAATCTGTTTCCATCTGTCGTTTTGCGCATCTGCTCATTTTCGAAGATCCCAAAAACCACCTCAAGCGAGCGTATAAACTTTTTGGCGAATTTGAGGAAGTAAATTCGGATTTTGCCGTTTCCATTAAGCTTTTCTGCTGCGATACTTCAAAATGTGCATCTAGAAACCTTGATGGAAACACGGCTACTGTCTTTCCCCAGGTGTTGTCTTTTCTTTTGTTTCCCTTTACAGCTTGTGTCTTTTTTTTAAATTTCTTGTCAGCATTGTGCCATCAAACCATTATGTTTACTCTCCCTCAAGTTTTTGCTCATCTGTATTTTACTCGTCATTTTTTGATTAATTTCAATAAGATTTTTTAGTTTTACCTCCTTGCTCTGCTGGGTTCTGCTATCAACAAGCATGATAGTACGTATGCCTAGATGCAGCCATAAACCAAAATGGAAGTCAGTACCTCTGTTTTTTTATGTTGTCCTGCTCACAACGTGCACAGACAGATGGATGGAGGGTATTCCCAATTCCCCCTCTTCACTACGCAACGGAGGACAGTAATTTTAAATCAGCAGACGTGTTTGGTCCAATAAAGAGTCACAGCTTACTGAGATACAACCTTAAACTTTTATGAAACACAGTGTCTACTTAGCAGGATCAAATGTCGAACTTCAGTTCATTCGGATGAATTGCATTTTTTTTGGCTAGATGCTGAGCTTAATTTTTTAAAAGTTTATAATGTCAAAATGATTGTTTCTAAAAGGCTTAGCAACTTTTTAACAAACGTTGACATAATTAAAAACGGAATATTCAAGAATACAATAACAGTCAGAATGAAGAGTAAAGTTTTACATTTTTATTACTTGTGTGTTCATTTACTTTTTATCCTGTGTGCTCTATTTTGGTGACTTTTAGAAGCAGGGACAACAGATTTCACTGCATATTACATGTATATTATCATGTATGATTGTGCATGTGATAAGTAATGTTCATCTTATCTCATCTAAACCTGTCCTACAGATGAATCTTGGCTCCTGACAAGAAACAAGTCTGTATTGTCTTTTTTAAATCCAATGTGTCATAATCTAAAAAAGCTAAGTCTGGTCCTCTGGACATTCAAAAAATAAAACAAAACAAAGCAAAAAAAATGTAGAAACGTTTCGTCTTTCGTCCGAAAGACTTCCTCAGTCTGAGTTGCTGTGTTCAGCTCAGTCTTATAAATAGCACCCTCCCACAGTGTTGCACAACCAGTTGGCTGATGACAGCCTGAAACCAGTTGCTCACATGATCAAGGAGGGCCATCAGCCTAACAATGGATCATTAGCACCCTGATGGTTGTTTGCTATTCACAGAGGGCTGAGTGATACTAGCAATAACAGCATTGTAAGAGGGGGACAGTTGAACCCGGAGGCCTCCACCCCTGTTTAATGATGGACGGTTTCTTTTCACAAAGATGGCCTCCTTTGTGAAAAGAAACCGTCCATCATTAAACAGGGGTGGAGGCCTCCGGGTTCAACTGTCCCCCTCTTACAATGCTGTTATTGCTAGTATCACTCAGCCCTCTGTGAATAGCAAACAACCATCAGGGTGCTAATGATCCATTGTTAGGCTGATGGCCCTCCTTGATCATGTGAGCAACTGGTTTCAGGCTGTCATCAGCCAACTGGTTGTGCAACACTGTGGGAGGGTGCTATTTATAAGACTGAGCTGAACACAGCAACTCAGACTGAGGAAGTCTTTCGGACGAAAGACGAAACGTTTCTACATTTTTTTTGCTTTGTTTTGTTTTATTTTTTGAATGTCCAGAGGACCAGACTTAGCTTTTTTAGATTTTTCTACCTGGATTATTGAGCATGCATCAGAGTAATGTGTCATAATGTTTTTAAGTGTTTTAGGCCAAATTAATAACTAATAACATCTTGATGGAATACGGTAGCAGTCTATTTTGTTCTTGGCATTGCAGAGTCAAGTCTTAGCTCGTATCTGGTCGGATTTAAACCTTATTTCTCCAAACTGACGTCATTCAATGAGCTATCTGCAACAGGTAAGATGTTCATAACCTTTCCACAAAAAAAATCACTCCAAAAATATTTAAACACGTGACTTACATTTCTAGGTTCAACATTCTTTATTGTCATTCTCATCACATGTGGTACATGGGGTGGAATGAAACTGTGTACTCAAGGTCCCAGTTACACCCAAAAATAACAAAAAATATCAACGTATAAAAAGAAACAGTATACAGTACAAGGATCTAAGATATACACTAACAATAATAATATATGTTGTATTAAACAGCAGCCTGAGCATGAGTCTGTTGTGAGCAGAAGGTTAAATGAACGCAGCCGCTTAAAGGCAAGAAATCAGCAGCATGGATAATCAGCAGCACGAAGTGACATATCAACAATCAAAGTGGCATTACAGTGATTTTTTTTTTCTTACTGTGATTTTCCTGGTTAGGAATTTATGAGTCAAAGATAGAAACTGTTCTTAGTGGTTTATGTTTATGTTTATGTTTATTAAATTTGTTCATTTTTTTACCAAAAAAACAATACAAGACAATCTCATAAATGATAATGTACATAATGTAAAAAAAATGAAAGGTAGCAGAAAGAAGAATAAATCTTATTGTATCTGCCCCTTACTTCCAACAATTAGATTAAACAATAATAATCAACCATGTATTCAACCAACTTTTTTCAACAATCAGATTATACAATAATAATCTTCAACCAATAGTACAAAATGACTAACTCTTTCTAATTTTCTAACTAATACAATACACATTTTCTAACTAATACAATACACATTACGCTATTTCATATATTTTTTTAACACATTTGTTTTGATCATTTTCTTAAATGTAAACATTGACTTGGCATTTTTAACTACATTCTCCAAGCCATTCCATAATCTAATTCCCTGGATTGAGGTAGAACGTCCCTTCAAACTAGTTCTGAATTGTGGTTTTACAAACATCTCTGTCCCCTTAAGATTATAACAACTTTGTCTTTTTACAAAATGCATTTGGATATTTAAAGGTAATGTATTATTTTGAGCCCTATACATAACTGATAAAATATTATAGTCTACCAAATCATGGAACTTCAATAACTTCAGTTGATAAAATAATGTACTTGATGGATGACGGTAATGTTTTCTAGTGATAATTCTTACAGCTCTTTTCTGTAATACAAAAATAGGCTTTGTGATTGTTTTACACGCATTCCCCCAAACATCAATACAATAGATTAAGTGTGGAACAATGATTGTGTTATACAACAAATACAGAGCTTTATCATTCAATAGGTCTCTGACTTTGTACAGTACTGCAATCGATTTAGCTATTTTTATTCTTACAGAATTTATGTGTTGTTTCCATGTCAGTTTGTCATCAATGATAACACCCAAAAACTTCACCTCACTCACTCTACAAATCTCAACATCCTCAATTTTGAGTGGAACATCAACAGTTTTCTTTTTATTACCGAATATCATGTAATTAGTTTTTTCTAGATTTAATGATAATTTATTTATTTTAAACCAAGTTTGTATCTTGACAAATTCTGTCTTTATCAATTCCAACATTTGTTCTATATCTTCACCTAAACAGAAAAAAGTGGTATCATCAGCAAAAAGTACACATTTAAGGAGTCCTGACACATTTACCAAGTCATTCACATATAAAATAAAAAGCTTTGGTCCAAGTACAGAGCCTTGGGGAACTCCACATGTGATATTACAGAGGTCAGATCTTACATCATTTATTTGTACAAATTGTTTCCTATCTTTTAAGTAGCTAGATACCCACTGTAATGCTGGTCCTCTAATACCATATTTGTTCAGTTTTTCAAGGAGAATGGTGTGATCAATAGTATCGAATGCTTTTTTTAAATCAACAAAAATACTGATACAATATTGTTTTTGATCGACAGCAGTAGTTATTTGTTCCATTAATTCCATGAGAGCCATTGATGTAGAGTTTTTTGATCTAAACCCATACTGACTGTTGCTTAGAATATTTTGTTTATCTATAAATTGATCTAGTCTGTTTACAAATAGTTTTTCAAGAATTTTTGAAAACTGTGGCAACAAGGATATAGGTCTATAATTGTTGAACACACATTTATCACCATTTTTAAAAAGAGGAACGACCTTAGCTACTTTCATATTATCTGGAAATATTCCTGTTGAAAATGATAAATTACATATGTATGTGAACGGCTCAATAACATGGCTCATTATGTCCTTTACAAACATCATATCCATGTCCACCCAGTCTTTTGATCTCTTGTCTGTAAGATGTTTTACTACATTCATTATTTCCTCTTTGTTAGTTCCATTTAGAAAAATACTATTTGCACAACCTGTAATTGAGTGGATCACATTTTTATCTACTTTTGGTATCTTAGCTGCAAGGCTTGATCCAACATTCACAAAATATTGATTAAATCCATTTACAATTTCATTTTCATCATGAATTTCATCGTTGTCTTTTACAAAATATTTTGAAATACCAGTTTTTGCTTTATGATTCTTCAGGACACTATTCATTACTCGCCATGTTGCTTTCATATCACCATTACTTTTATCTAATAATTTACTATAATATTCTTTCTTATGTTTCCTTATAATCCCTACTAATTTATTTTTATACTTTTTATATTTTTCTTCAGCGCTCTGACTTCGCAATTTCAAGAAACATGAATACAAATAATTCTTTTTTTTACAAGCATTTCTCAACCCTTTTGTCATCCATGGTTGATCATTCGTATTTCTCTTTGTGTAATTTGTTTGCACACAATTCTTTTCATACAGAGCTTCCAAGATATTCATAAACTCATCATATGCTCTGTTCGCATCATCAACATACACATCATTCCAGTCTTGTTTATCTAGATCCTCTTTCAATTTTTCCAAAACTTTTTTTGACGTGTTTATGATCTTTTTCTTCATTGTGACTGCTTTTGTGATGCTTTGATCATTTTTATAGATTGTGAAAACCGAAAATTTTTATAGATTGTGAAAACTGGTTCTACACTTAATGCTCCTCAACCTTCTGCCTGAGGAGAGTGGGGCAAAAAGTGTGTGTGCTGGGTGAGTGGGGTCCTTCATGATGCAGGCTGCTCTCTTCCTGCATCTGGAGGTGTAGACGTCTGTGATGGTGGGGAGGCTGACGACTTCATTTGTTTTCAATAATTGTTTTTTTCTCTCGTAATTTAAACTATTTTCAGCTAAAAGCCCCATGCTAACATGTCATGAGATGAGGGTTTTAACCTATTTTTTTGGCCTGATCTGACGCAGCTCTCCAAATGCATTAGTTTGTGAGCGGCGCCAGCTGAAGGCCGTGGGTTTACTGCTGCAGTGTGCACTGGCGCTCCTGAGAGGCTTCGTACGAGTCACGATAGGAAATGGCCCCAACAAGATAAAGCTGAGCTCTCTGCAGGGGTCCCTGGCTCTCTCACGCACACACATGCATCTCCACGAGTGAGGTGGGGGTGTGGGCTGTAGGACAGCAAAGTCCCACAAGGTCAGAACAGGCGGTGTATGTGGTTGTTTTTCTCCCTCTCAGCGGTGGAGCTGTGCGCTGCCTCCCCGGGTCTCTCCTCTATCTGGTCAATACCACCATGCAGCTCCTGGCGATCAATGGAGGGTCAATACCTCTCAGACGCCTGCCTCTTTGTGCTCGCACTGATTTAGCTACCACCTACCCAAGCCATCTTTTTTTTTTTTTTTTACTTTTTCTTTCTCACTCTCTGTTTTTTTTTATGACCCGAAGGTCTCAGTTAAACACAGCAGCCTTCTGAAAGTGGAGAGACGCCGCAGTAAATCTGAGGGGTGAGGTGTTGTAAACCTCAGCTCATCATCATTTATGCATAGAACTGCAAGAAAGACGTCTTTTCAACCATTTCAGTAGCCTGAAGAAACATCTGAAATGTTCTTTCCTTTCTGGGCGAAACAACGGAGGAAGTGTGTTTGACAGCATTTGTCTCACACCACCATGTTGTTTGTTTCTGCGTGTTGTCATCCAGAGGGTGGATTTAGAAAAAAAACTCTCAGAAAGTAATGAATGGATGCACATCTACAAGTCAGCTTGATTTAAAATGGCTGATCAACTTTAACAAACACAAAAATACCTTTAACTCAGTCAAAGTGGTGGATATTCAGATACACTTGGCTGTTGTTGAGAATATACTCAGAGGGCTAGCGTCACATGAGTTTGAAACCTTTTCAATGTTTAAACCAGTCCGTCTGTCAGCAAAATATCTCATGAATCCCTGGACCAATATTAAGAATACCGTATTTTCTGGAATATAGGTCGCACCTGAATATAGGTCGCACCTACGTCAAAATGTGGACCGTGTTTAGCTCTGCTGCAAACGTCTCTTCCACAGGAGCGCACAGCAATAATAATAATAATAATTTGTCACATTTGTCATCTGTGTATGTTTCCCATACTTGACAGACGAAATTGGTCTATGCATTTAACCCAACCACCACCAGGTGGTGCAGTGAGCAGCCGTAGTCAGCGCTCGGGGAGCTGGGAGGCTTTAAAGAAGATTAACACTTAAAAACAATTATTTGTTTGATAAAAATTATAGCAAATATGTGTCTGAGCTGAACTTTTCTTTAATAAATGAATAATTTTAGCAGGATAAACACCTAAAAAAAATATTTGTTAGCTGACATTATTGTAAGAGTGTGTCTCAGTTTAAGTTTTGTTAATAAATGATTACAAATCAGCATATTTTATAAAAAGCCATAAATAGGTCGCACCTGAATATAGGTCGCAGGGCATGCAAAAATGATAAGAAACCGCGACCTATATTCCAGAAAATACGGTACGCTCATTTCACATCTTCAACTACCATTTGAAGCCATCCTGATCCAAGACGGATGTCGCAGCCAGTGAATGTAAGTAAACATCAAAATAAAAAGCACGACAGTCAATTTTATATAAACTCTTGGCGTAAAAAAAATTATTATTTTTTTGGTAAGAATTAATATCTGCTACATGTTTTTGCCAATTTTTTTTTATCCCCAATCAGAGACGGAATTGGAAATATACTCCATCTGTCTGTCCGTCCGTGCACGTTGTGCGCAGGACAATTTGAAGAATAAACGAGGACTTCCATTTTGGTATGCGGCTGTATGCGTACGAAAAAAATCCATTTGAAAAATGGGTTTCCACATAAAAATCCAACATGGCCATTGCCATATACAGTATATGTAAACTGAACACCCTTATCATTTGAGGGAACTACACGTTCTAGTTTTTATATTGCCTAAAAGAATAGTTTCCTTAAATGATTCGGGTGGTCAAACGTTAATCTATGTGGGCCAAGGCCACCATTGGCCACCCCTGACTCCTCCATTGTGCCTGGTGGTGGATAAATCTGCCCCCTCCACTCATCTGTTACTCTGCTCTACCTCGGACAATAAAAATAAAACTCCCTCTGTTTTTCTCCACAGTGTAACTCCTCACCACTGGAATGTCTTGCCCCAAAAACATTTAGGTTTCCTTGCATTCCCTGTTAATCTCCTAAACCACAAACATTCACTATTCAAATCCCTCAGCGATGGGGACATTGGTATTTTGGTACATTGGTGCTTTTTTTTAATTGTTTTGTTTTTTTGGTTGTTGTTGCTGCTGTTTGACCTTTTATGGCTTTAAACCTGGTGGGCCGACATCGTCAACCATGAAAACGGCCTCAGAAAAAATAAAGTTTTCTCTGTTTGGATTTTTTTATTTATTATTATTAAAACCAGCCATCTGTGAGAAATTTGTGATGATATCAAATTCTCAGTGAAAACGGTACAATTTGTACAATTTAGAGTAAAACAAAAACAAATTTGTGGGAATTGTCGCATAAATATTAATTTTATGAACCAGTTGTTCTTCTGCAGTGAGACATGTTTCAACCAAACCCAACAGGTTTTGGTTGAAACGCCTCACTGCATTAACAACTGAGGGTCAGACAGAGAGAAACACCTTAACATTACCTCAAATTTGAAACGTATTGTGTTTGAAAATCTCCACTTTCTAATCAGCAGCAGAACTCATTAGATCAAACGGGGAAAAATAAGAAACATTGATCTTTCAGCCCTTCATAGCAAAAAGAGTCGAACCCAGTGGGATGCTGAAAACACCCACAGAGCCGTTAGTTCTACAGGAAAACCAATACTGTTGACAAAAACAAACAAACAAACAAACAAACAAGAATAAACAAACATAAAATTTGAGTTCAACCTAATGATGACTTTATTTGTGATATTAACAACATATGACCAACTTCAGCTCCAAACACAAACGTGTGAAGTGTAGGAGGTTCATCAGACGATGGTGAAATTGTTGTGAAGGTTCATAAAATAAGAGAAATAACAAAACATTCACGTGAAACATGATAAAAACTTTTCTTTTTTTAATTTTTATTTTTATCCCCTTTGGTCCAGGCTCAGACTGTTAGCTCGACAAACCAGTAATCTAAAATCTTCTTTCATATCTTTACACAAAGAATATAAAACAACGAAAACCAGAGAAAAGACAGTTAGAAGTGACAATTAAAACTTTTATGATGTCCTTGAGTAAGCCAAGCGTTGGTGATAATCCCAACCTATGAACATGAATATAATTGTATTCAGTTCAAGTTTTTCTGTAGCTCCAAGTCACAACAGAAGTCATCTCAGGGAACAGAACAGAAACATTCACATACATTATAAAAACCCATTAGTAAAAGTTATTTATTTAAAGTAGCCAGCAGAATGAGTTGAATTATCACTTCATTACAGTCTTCCATCCTGAGCAAGCACAAAGGCGACAGTGGAAAGGAAAAAAACTCACCTTTAACAGGAAGAAACCTCCAGCAGAACCAGACTCAGGACGAGCGACTATCTGCTTCGACCAGCTGGGTTTGAGAAGAACAGATACACAATGGCATGTCCAAATGTACTTTCTATAGGAAAGACAAAAAACAGGATGAGGATAGAAATAATTACAAATACAAACAGGTAGAGTAGAACAAGTAAAGACAGCAGCAGAGTGAGGAAATGTGGACAATTTGTCCTCCAGTAGTTTAAACCTATAGCAGCGCAACTAAAGGATAGCTCAGGGAATCCAAACCAACCCTAACTATAGGATTGATCAAAAATCAAGAGAGGAGTCTGGTAACTGGAAGATCTTCCTCCCATTCTGCTTTTGGAAACTCTAGGAACCACGTTTTTTTTTTCAAACCTTTATTTAAACAGGTTAATCCCATTGAGCCTCGGGGACTTGTTTACAAGAGAGACCTGATTTCTTTAACAAAGAATGACGACAACAGTAGATAACAATGACAACAATATCATAAATGAGGCAAACAAATTTTTATTATTTTTTTTTTTTTTTTTTTTTTTCAAATTAAAATATGGCAACCAAAAGGACAGTGAAAAGGAAAAAGTAGCGAGGAAAAAAAAATACCCAGCTAGATTACGAAGCAGTGTAGAAAACTAAAAACAGGAACATGTCTGGTCGGTTTTTGCCAGTAACTCAACAGATGTTTGAAGTAGAGAGGTCAAGGTCGAGAGCTTCAGATCTTTTTGCAGGGTGTTCCAGGAAACAGGAGTGGAGTAGGAGAAGGCCCTTTTCCCTAGTTCAGTCCACACGGAGGGGACACTGCGTGTAATAATGTTCCGAGAGTGCACGCTGTAGCTGCACTCATGCAGAGACATGTAGGAGGAGATGTATGAAGGTAGCAGACCATGAAGTGATTTAAAGATGAAAATGTACCAGTGAGAGAGTCTGCGTGAAGTTAATGATGTCCAGTTAATCCACCCGCGAGGTAGGTTGGACAGTTTCGCCGCTATATATGGGAAAGATAACAACTAATAACGCCCATTGAATGGACTGACAACATCCGAAGCCGCTGGTTACCGGTAACCAGTGAATACAGGGTGTAGTGGTGGGTACGGTAGTTACATCCAGTTATGAATCTTAATGCACCGTGATAGACAACATCCAACATCTGCAAGGTGCTTGTGGGAGCATTAAAACCTACAGTCTGAGAGCGAAGGGCTCTGTTGGGAAAATATGGAACAAACCATCTTATCACCATCAAACTGTTTGGCCCACTATGTGAGTGTGCTGTGGGACTGAGTTTGTTGTGGCTCCTTGGACTGATGACGTCCTTAGGATGAAGGATGAAATGTTTCAACAAAAATAAACCATCCAGAAGCCATGCCTTAACTTTGTTGGATTTTTTTACCTGGATTGTTGAGGATGAACTTTTGCTGTTGGTCCATCCCAAAACAAAATGTCATTAGGGGGTGCATCACGATCCTGCATGGTAGAAACGCTTACCACGTGATAAGAAAAAACCTCCACATCTGACAACTGAGAGACAGGAGTAAGTTTGACCGACACAAGGCCTCGTTTTCATCTACTGGATCTGAAGGGTCCGGTGGGCTGGAGGCTCTTCACAAAACTCTGGACTAGAATTTAAAAAAAAGTAAAAAAAATCTTTTGGGGCATATTAATGAAAGAAAATGCCTCTTAAAACAAAATTTCAATTAAATAAATATTTAGCCAATTAGAAAAAATACTGAAATGTGTATTTTTTTGTTTGTATTATTATTATTTTTTATATAAAAGACGCTTATAGAGTTAAAATGATGATAATTTAAAAAGTATTTTAAATTTAATATTTTTATTTCAGGCTGAGATAGCCCTAAAAGACTGACTAGGTTTTTTAGGGGGGAAATATATTTAAAACGTATTTTAAGCAGTTAAATAAGGTGGTTGATTTCCTCACTAACTGTCTGAAAGTTAAAGGGACATCAGGGGTTAAAAAGCAGGTTTCAGCGCGAAGCGCTATCACAATCAAACACGGTGCTGCAACCTTTTAGTCTCCACCAGCGGTTGACTAACACCCCATCTCCCAAACTGACGAAGGATTGGAAGGCCCCCGCGGAGCCCGGTGACATTATGGTAATTGTCATTGCTGGGGTTGGAGTGCGTGCGTGGCTGACGCCATTAGAGAAAGTGCAATTACAGTGGGCCTCAGTGACCTTGCTGACGAGTGGAGGTCAGGGCTTCTCATTAGAGCGTGGTGCAGGCAGCCTGGTGTCTCCACTGTGCCAATCAATAAGAGCGTGGCTTGGTCGGCGCTAATCATAGTTTCGACGCAGCCTCACGCCCCGCCACCCCTCGCCCCACCATCGCAAGTAAGCACCAACCTCCATCCGTTCCACCTTTTAACTCCCAGATTTTCTCCCAGAGGTGAGTGGCAAAACGGTTTTAAACATAAAATTTGCTTTTATGAATCCAGAAAAGTGCATAAATACAGAGACGGTTAAATCCAGGGTTCACTACAGCTACAATAAAGTCATGGGCAGCACTAATAATAGGCTGTCAGAATCCCTGGAAGTCATGATTAATAACAAAAGGTTTAATATAACAGCATTGCGTTGTGTGGCTCTAACAGGCTTTTCCATAAAAAAAATAAAATAAAAAATAAAGATTAAAATGTAGAGGCTGAAAATAACAAAACCTCACCAGATCAGTAAAGTTGTCAGGCTGACAATCAGAAACACCACGCTTGGTTTTTAAACTTCCTGTCAAAAAGTCTCAGTTTGCAACATGTCATCAATTCTAAATGCAAAATTTGGTGATACAAAAAAAAGATGATTAAAAAAAATCAGTTCTTTTTCAGTTTTTGAGAATTTTAGCAACTTTCACAACCACACACCTGAAGGTTATTTTTTATTTGTAAATACTGCAAGCTGATTTTACATAAATTAAAGTCAAACTGGAGTCAAATCTTTAAATAAGTTGTAATAACATGATCTGCCCTCTGACCTTCAGAAGGCTTTGGGGTTTTAACAGAAAACAAATCAGAACCAGAAAATACTGTAAGAACGCAGAATGCTGAGCGACTTTGGTGAAATTTGTTAATAAAAACTAAAAAGTGTTAAAACAAACCAAAAAAAAATTAGCACAACAAAGCTAAAATTAGCTAAATAGTTGACAGAAGCCAACACGAGCATAGTAGCTAAGATCTAAAATGTTCAAAAGAGAATCTAAAGTGTTCAGAACTGTACAAAAAAACGAAAACCAATAGAACAGTAGCTGAAAGCTAAAATTAGCATATTAGCTGAAGCTAAAAAAAATGAAGCAAGTGTGCTGAAGTAGATTTCAAGTTTTCAGATAATTAAAGAAAACTTTGCATTTTTAAGAGAAAAAAATGAACAAAGTTAAATGTTTCATAAAGTATAAAAGTTCAACAAAACTAAAGTCACAGCTCCTGAGCAAGCTCAACATTTCAATACTTGAACGGATGAAAGTATATTTAGAAAACATATGAAATAAACTAATGGTGGTAAAGCTGCTTCACACAGTTACATTGACCCTGGTGTGAAAATGTTCTAATGAAGTTGTGATAAATGTCCTCGTTGGTTGTTCGGTTTGAACATGTGGAGATAGCTTACAGACAGGAAACCCTTGGAGGTCACATTAATAAAGACCTAAGCCATCATGGACCAGAGGACCTGCTGAAAAAAACAAAACATTTATAACTTGAAAACCTGCAGATCTTTTGTTCAGATGGACTCCAAACAGATCTACGACTGAGAGAACAGTTATTTATTTGTAATTTCATTTTCTTTATAATTACAGTCAAGTTTGTACACATGAAACTGGTTTGAATCATACAGGGAGTGTTAGAGCCCGTTCACTCAGTCAACCAATCAGTCAACCAATCAGTCAACCAATCACAATGTATTCATTTATTTATAGAGCCCTTTGGAACAACCAAAAGGTGGTCAAGGGGCTTCATAGCACAAAAGATAAAATGGACAGAAAGAAAAAAAAAATACTGAAATGCCCGAGAACCACTAGGTATTCAAAGCCAGCCTAAATAACGTAGTTTTAAAATTATATTTAAAGGGGACCACAGATTCAAAATTCACTTTTTAATGGTTTTTTTACTCAACTTTGGGTATGTACTTCATAAAAAAACAGTACTAGGCCAAAGAAATGCACCCAGTGGTTTATTTACTCTAAGTAGATTTATTTGTCTGTGATAGAAACACTTCGTTCTCACTTCCTGCGGTTTGTGACGTCACAAACCGCAGCCACAACCCACACCAAACCTGAGTCCAGCCCCTCACCTGATTCCTGATTTCATCTCATCTTTTGTTTAAATGTTCTTAATTTCATGTGTACAGCACTTTGTTGCAGCTGTGGTTGTTTTAAATGGCTTTATAAATAAAGTATAATTGTTATTTTTACGTTTTAGTTCAATTTTTAGCGATCGCTCCCAACGCGCAGCCGGCAGAAATAAAACGAGCAGACCGCCGGCGAAGGCACCATCTGCGTGCGGGAGCTGCTGGGAACTGCTGGCTTTTGAGGTCCGTGGGGTCCGGTCAGAGGTTGCCTCATACGGATAAATTAACTGGAGACACTCGGTGAACTTTGTGTGTGTGTGGACTGAAGCAGCGATCGCTCCCAAAAGCGCCGCATGCAACGAGCGGAGCTGGCGGTGTGCCGGAGGAGGAAGAGCTATCATTAGCCTCGGAGGTGGGCTAATGCTAAAAGGAGCTGCAAATGGCGGCGCGCGCAGACGGCTTTCGGTAAGTTATCTTAAGCTAGCACTAACAGTAAGTCAAATGAGTAATTAAAAAAGAGCTAATTTTAAAACAACAACATATTAGAGATACTGGCTGTTTCAGAGGGCGGAGTAAATGTAAACAGATTTTTGTAGGGCGTGGCATTCAGAGCTCATTATCATAAACCGGTCGTTTAGAACGGAAGTCAGAAAATGCATAACTAGAAAGGGGATATTTTATTATCTAAGAATTATTTTGTGCATTAAATTGAATGAATATGGTCTGGATAGCCCACAGAAATACCATAAAAATAAAATAAAAACAATATGTGGTCTCCTTTAAAAGGTCCAGATCAATGATGGAGCACCAAGTCCAGAGGAAGTTGGTTCCACAGTCTGTGGCCCAACAGGCCCGGTCACCCCGAGGTTTGCATTTAGATTTAGGGACAAACAGTATTAGTTGAGCTTAAGGTCTCATAATCACAAAAAAAATACTAGATCAGTTAAATAAGGTGTGGCAAGACTATACAGTAAACGTTTAAAATCTGTCAGTGGATTTTTGGTCGAGGTCAAGGGTGTTTATCACTAACTAATTTAAATTAATGTTAAAAGTTCAGAGAGTTGTTTTCTCTCTCAGAGAGGATCTGATTTGATTCTGCGTGTACAGCTGGAGGCCGAGGTCATCACTGACTGTCTGTGAGCTGTGATGGCTGATAAGCGTGTACAGTTTTATAAACACTTTTCTCGCACACTGTCCGCTCAGATTCTCATGACCAAGCTTCAATGATGCATCTGTGTAAACCTGTGAGTGAAAATCTGTCCTTGTAAGTAAAGGCCGGTTAAATGTTTTCTCGTGTCCTCAAATATGTCTTCTTTCAGTAGTTAAGATGAATACAGGATATTCATATCCAACAAAATCAATTCAAAAACGCATTGGAAGTCCATGAAGAGACAATAAACTGGGTGATGTGCTCATGTCTGGGAATGCTAATTAAAAGTCAAATTGCAGCGTTTTGGACAAGCTGAAGGCATCTGGTGGATGATTGGGAGATTCCTACACACAGAGCATTAACGTAGTTGAGCCTTGAGCTGATGAATGGCATTCATTTTATTTATCAACTTCAAATCCTTGTCAGAGATCACCCCCAAGTTTTTAACTGTTGGTCTGAACTCTGATGTCAGAACACCAAAGTTAAAAGGAGCATCATGATTTGAAAACAGAAGATTTTGGTGAAACCACTCATTAATGTCATGAATACAATAAAGAAAAGAAGGGTGAATGTTACTACTTCTAGGCTTCATGGTTAAATAAATTGGTAGGTTATCCACATAGCAATGAAAAGAAAAATGGTGTTTGGTTGATCCAAGAGGCAGCATATAAAGAGAGAAGATGAGAGAACTGAGAATAGAGCCCTGCAGCACACCGCAAGAAAGTGAGGCAGTAGAGGAAAACAGATTATCCATTCTGACATTAAAAAGGTTTCTTGATCGAGTTGGCAGCACGGTGGCACAACTGGTAGAGCTGCTGCCTCTCAGCGAGCAAGTCCTCGGTTCAAATCCCGGTCCGGGGCGGGGCCTTTCTGGGTGGAGTTTGCATGTTCTCTCCGTGCATGCGTGGGTTTTCTCCGGGTGCTCCGGTTTCCTCCCACAGTCCAAAAACATGCATGTTAGGCTGATTGGTAACTCTAAATTAACCCTAGGTGTGAGTGAGACAGGTCCCTCTTGTAAATGAGTCCCCGTGGCTCAACGAGGCTAGCCTGTATAAATAAAGGTTGAATGAATGAATGAGTAGCAGATGATCCACGTGAGTGTTGAACCAGATCTATCAGCAATATGTGGAAGACGAGACAGAAGGACAGCAGGTCCACTGTGTCAGAAGCAGCTGTGCGGTCCAGTAGCACCAAAGCAACACGACACTTAGCATCAATGGACATGACGATGTCATTATGGACTTTTAACAGGGCTGACTCAGTGTGATGAGATCTAATATTTGTGCACATTAACTTGGTTCATGTGTAATTGTTCAAACTCAGAATGCATTAAGCTCAGCCAATGGGCTCAAGCTGTAATAGTATTAACACTTGATTTGAAATTCAACATCTTGTTGCATTCCAAGTGAAACAGTTTTTTATTTATTTATTTATTTATTTGTATTTATTTTTTATTTTATTTTATTTATCGCAGTGGATCATAACATCTTGTGTCATAAGCTCTCCGAAATCGGTTTCTCAGATCACACCATTGGTTGATTTTCTAACTATCTTTCCGATCGGAGGCAATGTGTTCAACATAACGGTACTTCTTCCAGTTATTTAACAGTTAAAAATGGTGTATCACAAGGCTCAGTCTTAGGACCAACCCTCTTTACAATCTACATAGGTAATGTAGGTCAGACCATCCCTGATGCATTCTTATTTCTATGCTGATGACACAGTTGTTTACTGTCGAGCTAAAACAGTTGCTAAGGCTTTCCAGCTTTTACAATGCACCTTTGACATCATCCAGTCAGATTTGTTCCGTCTCAAACTTGTCCTAAATGCTGATAAAACCAAAGGGATGCTTTTTTCAAAAAGGAAGTCGGTCCCAGCAGTTCTTCCTCTGATTTTATCATCAAATGGTGTCCCTATTGAGTTTGTTGATTCATATAAATATTTGGGTATCCTGGTCGATTCACATCTCTCTTTTAAACTCCACGTGGAAAACCTAGTGAAGAAACTGAAAGTTAAACTGGGTTTCTTTTTCAGAAATAAATCATGTCTAACACTGAATGTTAGGAAACGCCTTGTATCTGTGACTTTCCTTCCCTCCATTGATTACGGTGACATTCTCTACATGAATGCTCCTACAAGCACCCTGCGGATGTTGGATGTTGTCTATCATGGTGCACTAAGATTCATAACTGGCTGTGATTATCGTACCCACCACTGCACCCTGTATTCACTGGTTAACTGGACATCATTAACCTCACGCAGACTCTTCCACTGGTACATTTTCATCTTTAAATCACTTCTTGGTCTGCTGCCCTCATACATCTCCTCCTACATGTCTTTGCGTGAGTGCAGCTACAGCGTGCACTCTCAGGACATGATTACCTGCAGTGTTCCATCAGTGAGGACTGAACTTGGAAAAAGGGCTTCTCCTACTCTGCTCCTGTTTCATGGAATATCTTACAAAAAGATCTGAAGCTCTCGACCTTGACCTCTCTAAATGGCTTTAAGAATCTGTTGGAATCCTGGCAAAAACCAATGCAGACATGTTCCTGTTTTTGATTTTCTACATCTACCTTATAATCTGTCTGTTTTGCTACTTTGATATCTTTGTTTTAACTTGTTAAAAAAAATGTATTTCTCTCTTATGATTGTCTATTGTTGATTGTTCAAGGAAATTCTACTGTTGCTGTTGTCATCATTCTCTAGTTTGTAGACAGGTCTCTCTTGTAAATGAGTCCTCGAGGCTCAATGAGATTAACCTGACGAAATAAAGGTTGAATGAAATTGCAGTGATTATATTATGTTTTTTATACTTTGTAGATTGAAGCCAAACCGGACACTCTGTGTATGTTTCTCCTTCCTGCTGTAAGATCTTATTGGATGCACCTGCTGCTGGACTGATCAGGCTGGACTTTTAATCCTCAGCTTTCCCTCCCCGTCTGTAAAGACGAGGCACTCTTAATAAGCTGAGGAATTGATAATGCTGCCGTGTTGTACAAGCGTGGTGCAGCGAGCTCGGTCCTCCTCGGTGGTGTGAGGTATGCGGTGTTGCTCGAGGGCAAGCAGTCAGGCAAACCGCCAGTTGTCGGGCTGTCTGCAGAGACAGAAGGGGGAGGGGTGGCTTGCTGGAAAACTCCAGACAACTCTGGCACTGCTCTTTCTCACTGTTTGCACTCCAGTGGTTTAGTCACCAAACCTGCCTATTAAATCAAGGGCCCCCCTTTGAATGAGAGTGACAATTATGCCCCGATGAACTGCCCCCACCCTCCCATCCTGCTCCACATTCTGTCCCTTCTCCGTTTTATCATTCTGTGTTTTATCTCGCCTCCACTAGTTTCTCTTCTGCTCTGTCTGACTTGTTTTTTTCTTTCCAGGTTTTGGTCAAATGGGAAAATGATGTGTTGCTTCTCTGGCCTCCACGTGTGCAACCAGGCTCCTCTGAAGAAGAAAGAAGAGGGACGTTTTCAGTGGCGGTTCTAGACCAGTTGTACTGGTGGGGCCAAGCTGGGGCCAGAGGTTTTGTCAGAGGGGCACGTTAAATCTCGGAGAAAAAAGTGACTTTATGACTATAAAGACATCTTTATGACTACAGTATAGGCAGTAATGTAATACAAATAGCTTTGTCGTGGTTAGCAATCGTTTCCAAAATTGCCTTGAAGTTCCCTTTATTGTCTGAGTCTGCAGACTCATTATGCCCTCTTTGAGCTAAATTTTGAGTGGCAGTAAGTAAAAGCACTTCCGCTATTGTTTTTATATATTCACGATTTTCTTTAACCTGTCTGTTGTGCTCCTTGTTTAACACATTGACCAGTGTTGCATTAGCTGCTGCAGCTTTCTGATACTCCCTCCATGTAACCATGGCTTGTTTATGGAGCTCAGACCTCGCATGCATTGCAAACCCCGCATCTTTGTAAGATGCATTCTTCCAGTTTTTAAAACCAACTGGGGAATCAAACACAGTGTCTGAGCTGTTGGGAGGGCTAAAATGTCTGCAAGGGTAACAATACGCAGAGTCCAAGTGTTGTGAATATTCAAGCCAGGGGTGAATGTGATACCAAGCTGCTTTGAAGCTCCTCCTTCTGTCCCCCATCAAGGTTCTTGGAAATAACTTTAGGTCCGGCTGCATCGGTGGATCTTCTTTACATTTGCTGATGTCTGTGGAGAAAGCAAAACCAAATATATGTAAATTAACATATACACCGGAAAATACGGTAATTGCATTTTTGAGATCTGTACATTCTTTCCTTGAATTCTAAAACCTGACCAAGGACCAAGACTGCAAATAAGCTAAAGCTAGATTTCTTGACTATTTTTTAACAAAGCCAGCAATAATATTTCATTCAAACTCAACTTGTGTCAGAAAACTTAACATTAACAAACACATTTTTTTTGAACATCACAAACCTGATGGTCCAGTGCTTGTGGATCCACAAATATTCTCCATCTGTGTCTCACGTGCTGCTTGTATCTCAGTCTCAGCTGTCTCCATTTCAGGATCTTCATGTGTCTCTCTTTCCGTCCCTGTACCCTCTCTTTGAAAACCAGTGTCTTCCAAGTCCTCTGGCTGTGTGGGGCTCTCAACGTGCCTTTCTTCAGCTCTCTCAACACCTCAATCATCTGGTTCTGTCTCAATGTCTGCCACACTGTTATTTGTCTTTCTTGTGCAGAAATAAGATGTAATGTCCATCTTTCTCTTCATTTTGTCCATCTTAGATGAACACGGTAAAAACAATTGTTTCTTTGCGAGAAAAAATATATTTCTTAGCTGACATTATAGCACACACGGTCTCCTGAGCTTAACAAAAGAAAACTGTGTGTTATATTCCGACGAAATACGGGTAGCGTTAGCTAGAAGCATGTGTGTTGTTGTAAGATAACTAGCGTTAGCTAGAAGCATACAACATAAACGCCTGGTCTGATAGGCTGCTATTATAATTCATACTAGCCAACAACATCATTTCTTGACCAGAATTGTTACCTTGTATTGTTTGTATTTGTAGTGGTACTCGTGGATAACGCTCGGTAACTTCGCCGTCTTCGCGCTCGCTCTTCTTTTCGTTGTTCGCACTTCGCAGTGGTGTAACGCACTAAAAGGTACAACTACCTGAATGTTGTGCCCGGAGGGCGGGCCCCGGAAGCAGGGCGGAAGCAGGGCGGGCGGCGGACCAGGGTCCGTGCTGAGCATTGTTTCCGCTTCTGCTCGGAGGGCGGGCCACAGGGCGGGCCAGGGTCCATTTTAGACGGGCACGGGCCCGCGTGGGCCCGTGTGTAGAACCGCCACTGGACGTTTTCATTTGGCTCTGGCAACGCTAATTGTAGCAGAGGTGTAAAACTACTTTCCCATGACTATTGTGACTTCATACCTCTTGATTTGGTTATTTCCATCAGGTGGGACTGAAAACGGAGGGACTTTAAAGTGTTACTGACATGATTTTTTTACTATGCATAAAATTGCTCAAAATATATATCTTTTATCATTTAAATATGTTCCTTTTTGCAAACAAAATGATAAATCAATTTTGATTTAAAAGTGATTTTAAACTTTGTGCCGTGTTTATTTACGGGAAATCCGATTACACGCGAATGCAACATCTGTGACGTAAAATCGGGCAGAGGGCTACGTCTCTTTAATAGCGGACAATTTATAACCCAATGATTTTAGAACTCTAAGTTAAGATTTGACCCATTTGTCTTCAGTTTGGGAAGCAGAAAGTTAGATGAACAAGAAACAGCAGGTTCCAATTTAGGTCTGCACCCGTATTTAATTGAGTCTTACCTTTCCAGGAAGCGAGGGATCTCCGAGGGGGTTAGCTTTGTTTATTCCATACTTGACGAAGTATTTCATCTTTTGAGAAAGTGAAAAGGCTCACTTGTTCACTGATGATATTAGAACACCCAATGCAACACAACGTAACAGCATTTTTCGAGTAAAAAACAAACAAACTGCGATCTCCAGACACAGGCAGACTGCCTCTGCCCGATTTTACGTCACAGATGTTGCATTCGCGTGTAATCGGATTTCCCGTGAATAAACACGGCGCAAAGTTTAAAATCACTTTGAAAGCAAAATTAAATTGATTTATCATTTTGTTTGCAAAAACGAAAATATTTAAATGATAAAAGATATATATTTTGAGCAATTTTATGCATAGTAAAAAAAAATCATGTCAGTGACACTTTAATGAGGCTTGTGATGTGGCACAAAGTAAAGCTGTGT
The DNA here is from genome assembly GCA_038048925.1 of Garcialebias charrua. Lineage (NCBI taxonomy): Eukaryota > Metazoa > Chordata > Actinopteri > Cyprinodontiformes > Rivulidae > Garcialebias > Garcialebias charrua. Next base: position 28,531 of record JBBPBX010027957.1, read on the forward strand.
CCCTTTGTCCGTCTGAAACATGGGAACAAAATAAAATATGTCAACACTTTCCCACTGGACTCCCATGAAGTTTAGCATGGACATCTATAGAAACAGATCAGTCTAAGGAGAAGTATATTGAAAAAAGTAAAAACACAATTTTGTGTATTTTATCTTCATGAGGTCAGAATAAACAACCTGAACACTTGAATTGTCAACTTTGGGTGAGAATTAAACATCAGAACACAAAAATAATTGACTCTTTTTTTTTTTTACACATCCCTGTTGTTTTTATAATAACATTTAAAATCTAGAGGACACTTGAAGACACAGATAATAGATGGTAAGCGATTTAATTACAATAAAGGTGAGGATCTGCGGGAGATAGGATACGGTGAGTACCGGTGTATTGTTTCTTGGAGATGGTCTAGAACAGTCGATGTTTCGTTTGCAGCGTTTGTTGATGTGTTGCAGGCATGGAGAGGATTCCAGCACCAGGCAGACCAAAGTACGGTATTCAGGTAAATATGTGCAAAATCAGTTGGAAAGTGTAGGGTCGGACACGAGAGCAAAGCTTAGTCTGTGATGTTTGGGTTTGGTGTGTGGTTTGTAGGTGTGAGCCCAATGGCAGGACGTCCCAGGGTGGACAGACTCCAGGATGGAGGCGAGAGGCACAAGGAGACTTGGGATGTTGGAAATTAAAAGCTGCAGGTTGTAGACAGGAGTCAAGACTTTGGGTAACCAACGTTCCAACGTCAGGTTCTGGTAGAACTCAGTGTTACATGCTGGAGGAAGCTCATCAGCTGGAAATTAAACAGCTGGGACCAATCAGCTCCTCCTACCATTAGGACGTGCAATGACTTGATTAGTTGAGGAAAACACTGGACTCCCCACACTCCAACTTAACAGAAGCTGCAGAACGTGAAATAAAACACAAAATACATTTTACACATCAATACCATGTGTGGCAAATGTTAGCAGCGCACACCAAAACCATAAATCCATAAATAAATAAATAGTAATACCCTCAAACTGGTCTTCATCCAGTAAGCAGCTCCTGTAGATTTATTGGTAATTTATCGTATTTCTTCAAACATTTGTTGCTTGTTTGAAACTCCTGACTGTAAGAATAATGTATTTGTGTTTTCTCAGTAACTGACGGTAAAAATTATCCTTATGTGTCTTTTTATTTGAAGTATGAACTGTGGATAAGTTATGTCTTTGAAGTTATTACCTCGAACCTCTGCACAGTTGGGGTGACACTAATAAATGGTACAACAATAAGTACTTGGCAGTTGTCTTAAAGAGGCACAAATCCAAATAAATTCATAAAATAAGCAAATACAGATTATTAACCATTACAAAGCTCCTGTGACATGCACATCGTACAAATACAAAAGTGGAGGTGAACATCTTAATATTTAAGTAATTTTAGCGTATAAAACACTTTTTTTGTTTACCCATTTAGTCAAATCATTATCACATTTTCTTTCGAACTTGGTGCAACCAAAGGGAACAGGAAGCGACATCATTGGGAACTCTTCAAAAATGGCAACTTCCTTGTCTTTGAACTCTGACTCTTCTTTGTCTTTCTCTGACAAAATAATTTAAAGATCCATCAGACTCGTCTCTACTGTCTGTGTTGTTGCCATCGTGCTCTGTTCACGTGCAGGTGTTCCCCTTTGACATCACGTCCTGCTACTGTGAGAGCAAATTTCTCAACAACTGTTCATCAGCAACATGAAATCATTATTAATTAACACAATTAATGCTATCTTTTTTAAATGCATTCAAATTTATTACAAAAAAATAGACCGCACTGGCACTTTAACAACAAAAAATAGCAACATTTTGATGTTTAAATCAAAAAGATTAAGCAAAGTTTAAATGATTGATTACTCAGCTGAGTAAGTTTAGGAGCACTGATCCCTGCTGCACCCACACCCATTCAGTTCACTGGAGGGGAGTTGAACCAATAATCAACCCACAACTGCGTGTCTGCTGGGACAGAGTCGGGTTTGTCTGCAAACGTTAGAACCGATGTTTCAGCAAAACTTTGACTCAGAGATAAAACTTGCTTTTATTATTTCCTGTTAGACTGTCATGATTCAGTCTGCTTTGTGTTTTTCACCCCACCGCCTTGCTTAATTGAATGTTGGAAACCGAATAAAAAAATTGAGAAGTAGATTCAAGAAATGGTTTGAGATGCTCCTTGAGATCAGAAAAGTCTTCATCCTTCATGTAGTTGGAAACTTATTTATTCAGTAATGCACCTTTAAAATCAGAAAACAGCCTACAAGTGCATTAGTTTATGAAAATCACATTTCATGACAAAAGTTAATTGTAAAAAACAAACAAACAGCAAGACGTTTGTTGCAAATCCCTAACAATCTCCACAACCACACAAAGAGGCCTTTCCTTAAAAAAACCTACATCTTCCAGTATTTTAGTTAAAACGCGGACTTTGCTTCTTGCTGCGTTATCTGTAATGAATTGTAAACCCTGGCGCAGGCATGCAGCATTACGGAGGGAGCCGCACCCCCATACCTCCAGGCAATGCTCCAGCTCTGCACGCTGCTCATACGCCACGCTCTGCTTCCCTCTCCCTGCCTGGCCCTTAACTCTCTGGTCAGCACTCCACCTAGCTCCAGCTCTTCTACCCTGCTTCCCAAATGCTTAATGACCTTCCCTCTGCAGCCCCAACAGCAGCTGCTACCTGTCTTTGAATCTCGGCGAAATAAAGTGCCGCAGAACCCAAATCTATCTTGAAGAGACCGAACGTGTCCCGTCATGTGATAAAAATGTGCTTTTCTTGACTGAAAATCCATAATAGTCCAAATGTGTTGTATTTAATGTTATTGGGCTGTTGCTTTGTATTTATCTCATGCAAATCAGTCCTTTAAGACCCTAAAACGACTAATACGAAGGTGATGAAGGTGAGGAAAGCCACCCGGTGTTTCTGATCTGTAAGAAAAGACGGTCTGACCGTGATGCTCAGGCATCCAGGTGCATTTGAAGGAAACAACAGAGCAGTTTGCACCACGGGGTTCTTCCTGACAAACACCTGCAGTAACACAAGTTTGAAAAACACATCTTTTTATTTATTCCCTGCTTTTTACTATCGCTGTTGATCCATTATTGATGTATAAATTGTGTTGTTGCGTAATCAATGTGGTTTAAAGGCAGCTAAAGGTGTAGCATTTCTTGACTTATTACATAACGACAAAGCTGGGCAACGCTAATTAAAAAATTTGTTCCACAATTTCTAAAACGCTTATTAATTTTTTTAGGTCCACAATTTCAAAAGCACAAATGTCTTATGAAAATTAGGGGAAGCTAATCTAATCCGCTATTTATATATTTCTATTATATATTATATATATATATATATTTATATATAGCCGGCAGCGTTATCAATATTTGCACTACACTGCCAACTGAAAAGTAACAAAAATGATCCTAAAAGGATGAAATTACAAAAATCAAAGGATTTATTTAATACTTTACGTACATATATTCTATTCGGCCACGAAATTAACAAAAAATAGAATGATCTTTTAATCCCTAAAACCACGTTTAAATCTCAAATACACGGGTGTGTCGCCACCGCATTTATACATAAAAGTAACCCAAATACATGAAACTAACGACTCGCCGTCGAATGGTCGACACAAAACACACAATAAAATCATCCGGCCACGTTAATTTGGCTTGAAACAGCGGGGTTCTCTACGGATTTATCCATTAGTAACCCAGCACTACCAACAGGCAGACACAGAGTTAGCGTCTATAGGTAGTCAACAGATTTAATGAAAAGTAACTAAAATACATAAAAATAACGACTCACCGTCAAATGGTCGACACAAAACACACAATAAAATCATCCGGCCACGTTAATTTGGCTTGAAACAGCGGGGTTCTCTACGGATTTATCCAAGTACCCAGCACAAACAGTAGCCACAGAATTAGCCCCCGAGTTCACCTCTGAGTGACCCGGAAGATGTCAAGATGGAATAGTCCATTTTTAGTAGGGGGATAAAGAAATCGACCGTTTTTTTAATTGCGTATTTAATGATCGTTTTCATCGTAACTATAATTATTTTTATGTTAAATGTACATTAACAAGCAGGATCAATGTTAGTGATGTAGGTGACTGCACGGGGCGAGGCGGGGCCGGGGCCACTGCTGAAATGGGACCCCCAGGCATTTACCTACATGGTAGATCCGAGTCTGTTCTCAGCTCTGCCCCCCTCCCCCTCACACCCTTCCTCCTCTCTGCTGTTTACGGTGGGGAAAAAGGTAAAACAAGCAGCATAAGAGCTTGTAAATAAGTTTATTGGTTTTTACTGATAGATAATTAGTTATTAGCGGTACTGCATTTTAAATAAAAATAGCACAAATCCGCTTATGAATTATAAAAGTTAGTCAATTCACAAAAACGCTGACAAAAAGTTTAGGTCCACTGTAAACGGATTAGCGCTTTAGCGCTACCTAGCGTTCATATGCCCGCCACTGCATAACGGATGACTATTTCCTGAAAATGTCATTAAAATCTGTCCAGCGGTTTATGGGATATTTTGCTAACAGGCAGAGTTGGCTACATAGTTAACGACAGAGCTCTTGTTAGAGCTTAAAACAGCGGTGAACTGTCAGGGCCAGCCAAGTCTTCTCTGCTGCCCTAAACACAATCAGAACCTGTTAATATTATTCTGACATGTCTGTTCTCTTCAGGTTTTCTCCTGGTTACGCAACTTCCAGTGGTCCGTGTTTATGTAGTGCTTTTATCCAATCATATTTCAAGCATCATCTGTTGCTAGGGTCAAATAAATCTGCCTTGAGGCCTTCAGAACCAACACTGCAGGCACCTGCAAAAACAAATGGCAATGAAACTGTTGCTTTGACCAACCAGATGTTGAGATGGCGACATTGAGGCCTTCTAGCAGGCGTTAGACAACATTAGCATTTTCACGCCGTTTGATTGGACGTCAGCGAGCGGACTGGGCGGAGCTAGGAAACTTAATCTGTAACAAAGTGCACAAGCTAAATGCTGCACAGACATTCTCTGACCTAAAAGGAATTAAAACGTGTGCCAGAAACACGACAGAGCAGACTGGACGTTAGCGTTAGCTTCCATGGTGACAGAAAAGCTTTATTGTTGAAACAGAAACACCATGATGACCTGTAGGAACTGAACTCTGAGGAAATCCTCAAACCTTTTGGTGAGTTAAATGCATTTTATTCAGATGTTTAATATTTATGTCAATTCAGTACGTCCATGTTGATGCTTTTGGTCAATGTGAAAGTGGTGCAGCTGTGGCTGCAGTCGATGGAAACTTGTTGAATTGTGTTGCTTCAAGAATGTCATTCATTCTACAGGAACTATCTGTCTGTGATGCAGCTCCATATTAAACCATCTTTCTGTGTATCGTTGATGGTTTCTGTAGCTGCGGCGTCTTAACAACAGGATTGAGAGGTGGATAAACTCAGGCAGGACACACTGAAGGCCTCGGTGTAAAATGCACGGCTCTCCCCTGCTTAAAGCATGAGGATTAGGCTCTGCTTCCACAACAACAAATTCCAGGTTAATACCTGTAAAAGTGGCTTTTTGTTGTTTGTCAAGGTCGGTTGACTGTGGCGGCCATCTTGAATTGTAATTTATTTTGCTGTTAAGTAAAAGCATCTTCATTGAGATGAACTCCAACGAGTCGTGCTCGTTAGAGTTGTAGAACCTCCGGCTCGGCCCTTCAGGAGTTTGCAGCTTTTCTGTGGTCACCAGCTTGAAATCGTGCGGCTCGTAGTGACAGTGAAGGAGACGGGGGAAGAAACGACCCGGTCTGAGTGGGCTCACCTTTCAGTGGGGGAGACAGATGCTTGTTTACTGGCCTCATTATGTCAGCAGCTGTCCTGAGCAGGTCACCGCGCGGTCCTCCGTCCACCTACTGAGACACGGCAGCCCCGGCTCCTGACAGGGGACACACTGAAAAGCCTTTCAGAGCTGAGCAGAGCCTGGCACGCTCCGGTTTCAATTGCTGTCACTCTGCAGCATAAAGCTAAATCTAACACTAAATAATGATCTCATGAGTGGCGCTAGTTTTTAGATTAGGCATGTTAAATACATGATTAAAATTATTTTTAAAAATTATAATTGTGAGTGGATTTTTATGCTTATTATTTTCTTTTGGAACAGTACTTTATATTAAAAAAATTATTGAAACCTTTCATTACAGCTGCCAAATATTCCAAGCTTTAAAAAATGGCTATGTTTTGAAATGTGTATATGAGAAGTATAAAGGTTATCAGTGTCAAACACAATGTTAAAGCTGCTGCCTGTGGCTCCTTGTGGTCACCATGGTAACCGCATCCCTGAGTCTGTCACTCCCTGACTGCCAAGCTACAGACAGAAAAACAGACTGAAATGTAAACCTCAAATAAGTATCGTTCTCCGTGACGAGGAACAACAAAGAGCTGCAGCACAAAAACTACAGATTGTTGAACCGTGAGTGGCAGAACACACTGATGGTCCCATGTAGGATTTTTTTTAATGTTTCAACAGGGTTTTATGTTGGAAACGTGATAATCTGAAAATGCCTTGCACTTTTAGTTTTGAAGACAATATTTGGAGGTAAAATATAATTAAAGTCCATAGAAGTGAAACAAACTAGATGAAGGGAAAATAAGTCATATACAGGTAGTCCTCGACTTACGCCGGAGTTCCGTTCCTACGTGTGTCATAAAGCGAATTTCAACGTAAGTCGGAACATATAAAAAATAAATAAATAAAATAATACATTTTTTTTATAAAAATTTTTAAAAACATGTTACCAAGCATTTAGCCTATCCTAACACAGTTTTTAAAGACGAAGGAGCAAGTTGAATCTTCTCCCTCCTACCTAGCAGGCTCCTTTCACATAAAGGGAGCTAGCTGGCTAACTACAGTAGCTTGCTGTACGTGGCTTATTTCCGTCCGTCCATCCAATATTTGTTTACGACGTAAAATCACCGTCAGCACGGTCCATCTGCCATATTCTGTTGTAAAACTGCCGTCAACCTCTGTCCAGAGCGTTGAATCTCCGCCTGTACTGTTCACTGCTTTGCTGATTCTGCCGTGAAGCTCCGTCCAGAGCGGGTCTTTTTGTGTTTTTCCGCTGTCACGCTACTGTTTCTACCAAACCGGAAGGAACTCGGAACTCGGCTTTCAAAATAAAAATTTTCAAAATTATTTTATTTTTTATTTTTTATGGGAGGTGCGTTCGTAACCCCGAAACGTCAAAAGTCGAGGCCGTCGTTAGTCGAGGACTACCTGTAATTTGATCCAACAATGTTTAGTCAGGTCATCTGGACGGGTATTTTTTATTTATTTTTTTTGAGATGTTTCATCCTTCATCCAAAGGACTTCTTCAATGTGAGAAGCCACCAACAAACTGAGTTCCACAAACAGCACACTCCCATAGTGGGGGGAAAAAAAGCAGTTTGCTGGTGATACGGTGGCCTCTGGGGCCCACCCGCATGCCATCAAAAAAAGAAATCGTCCAGATCAGGGATGCCCATTACGTCGATCGCAATCTACCGGTTGATCACATGGCATTAAAAAATAGACGTCCGCCTATGAACCATCCATCTATGAAATTTGTCATTTGGTTGCAGCCAGTCACAGCACTCATTCTCTCAAACAGGTCAGAGTGGAGATTTTTGGGAAAAATTCCAAATGTTTATTTAGAGTTTTTGGTAGTGCACAGCAAAACTCAACTCCATGAAATTTTCTGTGTGTGAAGTTGCACATGCGCACTTCAGGTGGCTGCAGTCAAAAGTTGTTTTTCTGCACTAACAACAGTTATAATAAATGGCAGAGTGCAGAGTGTTTTTGTGCTGCTCACCCTTTTTCAGCACGTAGGAGCAAAACTAATAAAATCCAGGGTCCAAAGAGACGTTGGTGTGTTTGGACGTAACTGTGATCATGCAAACGCTGCATGCACAATTAATGCAAATGAGCCCGAAATCAGGGTTGACAGAGAAATTAAAAAAAAAAATATTTACCCCTTCCTTTTTTGTACACTTGTTCAACAAACACACCACACACCTCATCTTAGAATATCTTTACTCAGCAGTTTAGGTTAAAATACTATTATTTTAAAGCCACAGTACAATAGGTCATAATTTCTTTCAACCCGACTGACATGAAACAACAGCATTTTTCTTATAAACCCACTCGTTTTTTGTTTATTACCCCCAATAAACATTGAAAAAACACTACCATTTCTAGAGGTTCTCATTTAAACAGCTCGTTTATCGCGGGGGATCTGTAACCTGAAGACCCATGATAAGTGAAAAACTGCCAAGTAGGAATAGTAGTAGTACAGGTAGTAAGTACTGTAGTAGTTTATTTTAGTAATTATATGTGTATATATAT
>JBBPBX010027958.1:0-18521 GCA_038048925.1 Garcialebias charrua
GATTTTCTGATTATGAATCAGGCAGAACAGAGTAAAAAGATAAAATTTAATATAAAGAGTAAAGCTATAAATTCTTTATGATAATCTATTTGACTCTGCTTGTCTTTAGACAATCCATATTTTACTCCCCCATTTTACACAATTAGGCGCCCGTATAAATGAAATGAAATAAAGAAATAAAATAAAACTTACAAAGTAGACACTACATTTCTAAGCCAAAGAGACAAAATGGCAAAACGCACAGAAAGCCAACCAGGACGTGCATGGGAGAAGGTTACAGTATATTATTTAAATATAAACGTATTTATTAAAAAAGGACAAGGTTCAATAGGTTCATCTGTTTTCAAAAAGTAATAATTGTAAAATAAGAAATTAAATCAGAAGGTGATTCTCTCATATCTTATTTTAAATAACTTCCTGAAATTCTGTGAAAGCTTTTAGTCTCGAGGAGCTCCCCCGAGACGATCAGTCATCCCATCTGGTGCCGCTTTAAAAAATCTCTGTGGGCGCCCCTGGAAGGAGCAGAAGAACCACTGGGGGGTGGACACAAAGATCTGAGTGGGTTTCAGGCCTTTGGCGAGTGGCCAGATTCCTCCAGATGTTGCATCTGCAGGAGGAGAAGGCTCCGCCTCCTTCCAGAGGTTCAGCTGCGGTTCGGGGGGCCCTGGCCCCTGTTTGGGGGGTTAAATATGAACGCTGCTGAATCAGAAGAAAAAAAGAGGGGTAGTTGTTGCTGGTCTGCACAGATGGCACGTGCACGCGCATATGGGCGTGCACGTGTGTCATGATAGGGTTGGATGATGCTCTGGTCACATGGGCAGCAGTAATTGGCCTCCATATTGACCAGTTTACGGTGCTGGGGGGCGGGCGGTCTCCCAGCTGGACCCGTCAGATGGCATCGCATCCACCTCACTGATCACCCCCGGACGACCCCCCACACACACACCTCCATCTCTCCTGCTTTCATCTTTCCTCCATCCCTTCATCTCCTTCACCTCGCCCGCCTCCTCATGTTCATCCTCCAAACTTTGAGCGAGAACTCGAACAGAACCGAGACGATCCAGAAACTAAATCTGCCGCAGTTTGTGCTAAAAATGGAAAAACTAAATATGAAATCAGGCTCATTTTCACAAATTTTTTGTATTACTGTTATTATTTTGGCTGCAAACATCTTGAGTCTGAAAATAGTTTGCTGAAATGTAATAAACACAAACTGGCACGTCTTCAGTTTGATTTAGCAAATCTGAAATTAGACTCAGGAAATTCTTGACTATTTTTTATAGCACAAAGCATGTGGAGATTTAAAATAATAATAATAATTCAACCTTTATTTATACATGTTAGTCCCATTGAGCCTCGGGGCCTCATTTACAAGAGAGACCCGAAAATAAAACCTATATTAATGTGATCATCTTCAAAATTAATGTGCAGTTTATGATTATTTTCATTATTTTTTGTATTATTATTATTATTTTGGCTGCAAACATCTCAAGTCTGAAAATAGTTTGCTGAAATGTAATAAACACAAACTGGCACATCTTCAGTTTGATTTAGCAAATCTGAAATTAGACTCAGGAAATACGTGATTATAATTTTTTTTCCTTTTTTTTTAGCACAAAGCATGTAGAAATTTATAATAATAATAATAATAATAATTCAACCTTTATTTATACATGTTAGTCCCATTGAGCCCCGGGGCCTCATTTACAAAGGGCGGCCGTGGTGTAGTGGTAATGGCAGTCGTCTCCCGATCGGAAAGTTGGCGGTTCGACTCCCGGGACCCGCACCATGTGTCGTTGTGTCCTTGGGCAAGACACTTAACCCTGAGTTGCTCCCGGTAGGACTGGAAAGCACCTTGCATGGTAGTCTGCCGCCACCGGTTTATGAATGTGTGTAGCATTCAATATATGTGTAGCACTTTGAGATTTTCAGTAATGAAAAGTGCGTTATAAATTGAATTAATTATTATTATTTATTATTATTACAAGAGAGACCTGAAAATAAAACCTATATTAATGTGATCATCTTCAAAATTAATGTGCAGTTTATGATTATTTTTTATAATTTTTTTCAGTCTGTGTGTGTCTGATGGACGTTTAGCCCGGCATCACCCTCCCTTTGACGGTGTGTGTTTTGTTGTGAGAGGCCCGGCTGCGAGGCGTTGGAGCCGCAGAAAGGATTTTCATCCCAGACTTGGCAGGAGAGGGTCTCTGGGTAGGTAGAGAACAATCGTCTCTCCTTCGCTGCTGTCAGCCAGAAAACACAGCTGGCACACGCGTACGCTCAGCAGCAACAAAAAAAAAAAAAAAAAAGGAGTGGGAATGACAATGAGGATGGACACACACACTTGTGCCCATCCTCTCCTCGTAAAATGGGCTGTGATGATGCCGTCGGGGATGGTGGATGACAGGCTGGTTCTGAGAAGTGGATGGGCGGGCCTCGTGAATGACCACAGTGTTAGCCTGCTGTCCGTAGGGCTGTGTAACAATATCGATTTTGCGATATATACCGATTTTTTCTTTCCTAGAAAAAAATCGTTTTTCATCCGCGAGTATCATAACATCCAACTGTCACCCTGCTCACTCACTGCTTGCTTCGCCGGGAGAGTGATTACAGGTACAGGTAGGTCTGCAGAGTAGACTTCCTGTTTAGAGTTCACTTATTAGTCAGGGTCTATCTACAGGCTGCTCTGCTAAGATGGTGCATTTGAAGTTAAATGTTCTTCATTACTTGAATTATAGACTGTTTTGGAGAAGTCATATTACTGTTTACTTACCAAGCACTTATTCCTTCAGATGTTAAGTGTCAAGGTTAAAAAGGTTTCAAACTATTCAGAGCAGGGCACTTGGTGCACTTTATTTACTTTACAAATGCATGTAAGCTACAGTTTTTACTGTTTCAATTGAAATAAACATGTTTTCTCACCACTTCTTTGATTCATTTTGTCCAGTTGTCGACTTTAAGTCTGTGTCCATGTCCAACCAGAGCCAGGGATTGTGTAGTTGGTGCTTTTAATCAGTTTTCAATCAAATTAATTAAATCTAAGTCTATAACAGTCTCAAAATGTCACCAAAATCACTCTGTCCCTCTAAAATCTTTCAGAAAACCACAAAAGTGTATTGAATTGTATCGTTTGCTGAATATTGCAATATATATCGCATCGTGAGCAGAATATCGTGTATCGTATCGTGAGATTATTGCATCACTACAGCCCTATGTCCGACCGACGGGGAGAGGAGAGGAAATAGAGCAGAATATCTGCTCAGCGTGAACTGGTGCCAGACACAACCCACATGGGGGTGCGCGTTTAAGAGGTGCAATGCATGTTTGATATACTGGACAGGTGTTGTCATCTCCTTTGCTCTTCCTCAATAGATGCATGTGCCTTTATGGAGGGAGGAGGAGGTGGGAGAGAAGGATGAAGTGTGTTTGTGTGTGTGAAACAGAGGAGAATGAGGAGGGGGGGTGCCCACTTAAATTCTGTGACATCTGTTCATTACAACTAGAGTGTGTTTATTTTTATACAGCCAGCCACAAGCAGAGCGCTCGACTGGCACCGCTGGTTAATGCAGCAGCAGCCTGCTAATACTGCGGAGCGAATGAAATATTAACAGACGGGAGACGGAGAGGAGCTGAAAGAGTTGGAATGATGAGATAATATGTGACAAAAAATGCACTCGCACACTCAGCGTCTCGTAAAGTCCTTTTTATTCTGGTCTCATTAAAGAGAGGCGCACAATCAAAACAAGTCGCAGCAGGAAGGCCTGAACGCCGCGCTGCAGTTGTGCCGCAAAACAGCAACGTAAAAATGGTTCAAATCCCAGGTCACACGAAGTTGCCTCCGATGGAATCATGTTGTCGTGCAAAGTGAGAAGATTCATTGTCAGCTTTAGAGCTAACACTTTAAAATCGTGTGCATGTAAACTATAGGGATCATATAGTTGGTGTTCAGCTTCCTGCATGTCCGTGTTCAAATGTATATGGTCACAAACCATGATGACGATGTATTCGTTACAAAAAAAGCTGATTTTTTTTAACAAAAAATATTTTAACATTACGTTTGACATTAATAGACACACTATTAATAGACACAATTTTCTAATGTTCAAAGGTTTGAAATGATTGAAAACACCGGTGTACCTCAAGGTTCTATGTTAGGACTCCTGCTGTTTCAGTTTGTACATTATAGTTGACAAAGGTGGGCGTCAGACCGCTTGGGAGCGCTAAAGCGCTAATCCGCTTACAGTGGACCTAAACTTTTTGTCAGCGTTTTTGTGGATTGACTAACTTTTATAATTCATAAGCGGATTTGTGCTATTTTTATTTAAAATGCAGTACCGCTAATAACTAATTATCTATCAGTAAAAACCAATAAACTTATTTACAAGCTCTTATGCTGCTTGTTTTACCTTTTTCCCCACCGTAAGAGCAGAGAGGAGGAAGGGTTGGAGGGGGGAGGGGGGCAGAGCGGAGAACAGACTCGGATCTACCATGTAGGTAAATGATGCCGTTGCCTGGGGATCCCATCAGCATGGGGCCCCGGCCCCGCCGCGCCCCGGCCAGTCACCTACATCCCTAACATTGATCCTGCTTGTTAATGTACATTTAACATAAAAATAATTATAGTTACGATGAAAACGATCATTAAATACGCAATAAAAAAACGGTCGATTTCTTTATCCCCCTACTAAAAATGGACTATTCCATCTTGACATCTTCCGGGTCAGAGGTGAACTCAGGGGCTAATTCTGTGGCTAGCTGTTTGTGCTGGGTACTTGGATAAATCCGCAGAGAACCCCTCTGTTTCAAGCCAAATTAACGCGGCCGGAGGAGTTTATTGAGGGTTTTGTGTCGACCATTTGACGGTGAGTCGTTATTTTTATGTATTTTAGTTACTTTTCATTAAATCTGTTGACTACCTATAGACGCTAACTCTGTGTCCAGCTGGTTGTGCTGGGTTACTAATGGATAAATCCGCAGAGAACCCCGCTGTTTCAAGCCAAATTAACGTGGCCGGAGTATTTTATTGTGTGTTTTGTGTCGACCATTCGACGGTGAGTCGTTAGTTTTATGTATTTGGGTTACTTTTATGTATAAATGCGGTGGCGACACACCCGTGTATTTGAGATTTAAAAGTGGTTTTAGGGATTAAAAGTTCATTCTATTTTTTGTTAATTTCGTGGCCGAATAGAATATATGTACGTAAAGTATTAAATAAATCCTTTGATTTTTGTAATTTCATCCTTTTAGGATCATTTTTGTTACTTTTCAGTTGGCAGTGTAGTGCAAATTTTGCATAACGCTGCCGGCTATATATAAATATATATATATATATAATATATATATATATATATATATATATATATATATATATATATATATATATATATATATATATATATATATATATATATATATATATATATATATATATAATATATAAATATATAAATAGCGGATTAGATTAGCTTCCCCTAATTTTCACAAGACATTTGTGCTTTTGAAATTGTGGACCTAAAAAAATTAATAAGCGTTTTAGAAATTGTGGAACTAACTTTTTAATTAGCGTTGCCCACCACTGATAGTTGGTTTCCTGATTGTAATGTAACGTGCTATATGCTGATGATATGATTCGGTTGTTTCAAAAAACAAAGAAAAAGCTACAGATTGACTAGTGTTAATGGTCAAGATTGCTGACTGGCTATGCAACTGTAAAAATTTGCATCCGTGTTTCAGTTGCAGATTTTTTAAAAATAATATTATGTCTGTCATCAATAGACACACTTTTCTAATGTTCAGAGATTTGAAATTATTGAAAACACCGGTGTACCCCAAGGATCTATTTTGAGACTCCTGCTGTTTCAGTTTGTACATTAGCTGGTTTCCTGAGGTTTGTAATAACTTGCTGTATGTATGCTGATGATACGGTTTTTCTACAAAGTACATTCAGGAAACAAAGATAAAGCTACGGAGGGACTAACAGCGTTAGTGGTCAAGATTGCTGACTGGCTGTAAAAAATTGCATACCAGTGTTTCAGTTGCAGATAAAATGCTAATTATGGGAATTTGGGTAGAAATAAACTAAATTGGTTAAACTTAAATAACAAAAAAAAGTGAACTAAACAAATTAATTTATCTACTGAAGCTTTAAAAGTGTACATGAACCTTTGTATTTTCATGTATATTGAATATAGTGGCTGTTCTGTCGAGTTTTTCTTATTTATTTTTAGCCACAATGTTATTTTGGTTGTTGTTGTTTATGGTACAATTGACTGCATGGAAACAAGCCCAAAAGGTTAGCACATTCACATGCTATGACCTTATTTGCTTATAGCTAGTCTTAAAAGAAAACCCTCACATGTGTAACATTACAATCTTTTTTTATTTGTATTGATCTAGATCTGGGAACACAAAATGGCTGAACGTGCAGCAGAGATGCTCAATGCCCATTTCAGCTTCTCTGACCTGCTGCTGCATCACTTGACCAAGAGCAAAAGAGCAGCTTCCACTCATCCATCTTTGGACTTTTGCAACAACATTCATCTTTGCACTGCATTCCTCCCCCGTCTTGTTACCCCCCCCCCACTCTCACCTCTGACCCCACTCTCCTGCTCCTCGGGGACGGCCTGCTCTGGAATGTCGCTCATGAGGAAGAATCTCGCTGCAGGCGCTCACATGTGACTCTGAGGACAGGGAGGCAGACGGATGTGTGACAGGTATGTGGTTTATGACAGGGCTGCAGCAGGTTGACTGTGTGTTTGTGTGCATGTAGAAGACCCTCAGATTAAAGGTTTAAAGGGTTCAGATTAACAGGCTCAGGACAAAGCTCCTTGTTCGGAGCTGAAGGGAATTAGGCTGGCGTTAACATCTGTTCTGCACCGGCGGCACATTAGCCATTCGTTACCGTGTGGTTGCACAGTCAGTACCAGGCTGCTCCTCATCAGTTCCCACACCCATGACCATGTTGACATGCTGGGATGCTTTGTTATCTATAGGCCATCATCAGAGGCATAACTTACCGTATTTTCCTGCCGAAAAGTCGCTCCGCCAGATAAGTCGCTTTGTCCAATTATGTCCAATAACTTGGAAAAATCCATTAACGTGTCGCACCTCCGTATACGTCGGATTTATTATGCGTCACCGCTGACGCGTCATATGTTACGTGTCACCGCCCTGCTGAATATGGCGGCCACAGGAGCGAGCGAGCACAGAAGGACTTTACAAGATTAACACAAACAATTATTTGTTTGCTGAAAATTATACCAGAGATGTGTCTGAGCTGAACTTTTCCTTAATAAATGCACTAAATGGTCAAATCTAGCCTGGTTAAAACCAGACCTTGTCCTTCACTTCGCTTCAGACAAGGGTCTGGGACTTTTCCATTGAAAAACGATTCTTGCTGGAGGCGTGGCCTCTGCCTGAGGAACAAAACCATTGGATCTTAGAAAAATTTTGAACAGGTAAAGCATTCTGCTCCCTCCCCCTCAGAGCTCTGCCGAACTTGACATCTGCTCCGCCTCCTGCTGAATTTTCTCTCGCTGCCTGCATTCTGTGTTTATAACGTTTGAAAAAAATTAAATAAAACCATAAATATGCAGGGACTCGGGCAGCAACGTAAAACCCTATTTTAATTCTCTCGTGACGTCATTTCCTTATTCTTTGCACCGCAGCGGCGCCGGAGAGAGAGGAGGAGGAGAGCGATCACTTGACTTTTGGCAAAAAAACAAAATAAAACTCCAGATAAGAGATTAAGAAGGGGAATTTAACACATTTGTGTCAAATATAAAACAGTCCTGCATCGCTTTGCATCGCTTTGAATGAGAACATGCGGCTGCGCACTGGCTCTGGCTGCGCTGGGACAGGTGGAACTCAGCGGAGAGGAGGAGGAGGAGGAGGGAGCGATAACTTGACTTTTGGCCAAAAAAACAAAAGAAAACTCCAGATAAGGGATTAAGAAGGGGAAATTAATAAATTTGTATCACATATAAAACAGTCCTGCATCGCTTTGAATGAGAACATGCGACTGCTCGCTGGCTGCGCTGGGACAGGTGGGGGCGTGGGTTAGGGGCCAAAAACTCCGCCCCTTCTGTTCTCTGATTGGTCCGGTCAAAAATCTACCGGAGAAATCGTTGTCTATGGCAGAAGACCCAGACTGTGCAGTGAAGGGAAATGAGAATTGAGCGGAGCTGTGCAGGAAGGCGAGGGCCAGGCTAGGTCAAATCAGCTGGATTTAAACATGTAGTTTCGCCATGTGCACGCGCGCTGGTGGGACGGCTTCAATTCTTTAATATTTAGCAAAATAAACACTTATAAATATATATTTCTTAGCTGACATTATAGCAGAAGTGTTCCTGAGCTTAACCTTTCCTTATTAAATTCACGAAATGGTCAAAGGATTTGAATTGTTTCGTTTTGACGTCTTCCAAACGGTCGCGAAAATAATTTATAAATAAATTGAATTTTAGCTCAAACATTTCCTACAGCTAACAAGTTGTAAATATCCATCCAGTGATTACTTTCTGTAAGTTTCATTAAAATCGGTTGTGTGGTTCTTGAGATATTTTGCTAACAAGCACTAGTTCAGATCTACCGCCAGAGTTCAGAAGGCCGGGCTGCGACAGAGTGAGTCCGAGCAGAGGAGGCTTTTTTCAGACACATGAGCTGGGAATGGTCGGTGGACCCTAGCAGCTGAAAGTGGTACTGCTCCATTTTTTTTTCGTCAGAATGAATGGAAACCGTCATATCTCAGCCAAAAATCGGTCTAAAAATATGGGAAAAAATCCATAAATATGTCGCTTCGCCCCATAAGTCGCAGGACATGAAAATTAGTTTTAAAATAACTGCAACTTATAGGTCGGAAAATACGGTAATCACTACTGATCATCAGGCAATGCCACTTGTCCCACATGCCACCAACACTTTCCTAAAAGAACTGTTGCTATTACCTCAATTTGTGTCTTCTTGTGAGGAAATATGTGATTAAAAACTAAAATCCTGTGAGCCACAGCTGACTTCCAGACATTCAAAACTATGCCGGCATCAAACTCTTGTCCATATGCAGGACAAGTTTTTAAATAAGTCAAAGTCAAAGTCAAAGTCAACTTTATTGTCAGATCTGCAATATGTACTGTACAGGACATACACAGGACCGAAATTGCGTTTCTCTCAGTCCCTCGGTGCAACAATAAACATCTAAACATTGAAACAATAGCCGTGTTTCCATCAAGGTTTCTAGGTGCGCATTTTGAAGTATCGCAGCAGAAAAGCTTAATGGAAACGGCAAAATACGAAGTTACTTCCTGAAATTCGCCAAAAAGTTTATACGCTCGCTTGAGGTGGTTTTTGGGAGCTGCGAAACCGAGCAGCTGCGCAAAACGACAGATGGAAACACATTTGCCGACTCGTGCTGCCGTAGCGCACATTCACGTCACGTGACTGATCAGCTGTTTCCGCTCCGAACAACATGTAACTCGCTAAAACTAGTTGGCATGACAGAATAAATACAACTCGCCCGACAGCAGCACGTACCTGAAATATTCTCCCCATTTTGACGAGATGTGTGACCGGGTTCTGTTTTCAACCGCTACTTCCTGTTTACTCTCTGGTCTACTGTAGACATGCGCAGTGCTGACGTCTGACGTAATGACGCTGACGTCTGACGTAATGACGCTGTGCGCGGCTTGGAAAAAGCGCTTCAAGCCAGCAGATGGAAACACTTCTGATCTGCATTAATTTGTATTTACATATTTGCGAGGTAGCTCAAAATTCGAAATGAAAATGGATGGAAACAGGGCTACTGAAACATATAATAATAGACATAAGCATAAAATAGTAAAACTAACACTGTCCTGAGTTTTTGCATAGTGGTATAAGAGTATGAAAATTTACACCAACTCTAAAACTAAAACTAAAACATTAAACATTTAATGAACATAATACTGTCCTGAGTTTTTGCATACTAGTATAAAAAAAGAGTATAAAAAGTATAACTAAAATAAACTAAAGGTTTCTAGCATTGACATTTGCAAAGTGGCAAAGCAGCGTATGAGTTAATGTACACAGTATATGTATGAGGTAGTAGTTGATGTTGTTATAGAGGCAAAAAGTGGCATATGCAGTAAGGCACATTGGGCATCCCTAAATAAGACCGTTCAGAGCACACTGTATATGTATCAGCAGTGGTGTAGATATTAGAGTAGTGTACTGTAAATGTAAACAGTAGTAATTAAATGTAAGCAGTAGTAATAAAAGTAAACAGTATTAATAAATGTAAACAGAGAATGTAAACAGTATTATGACTATAGGCAGTGATGTAATACAAACATTAGTGCAAGTATGAGAAGTAGTGCAAACTGTATGAGCACATGACCGAGAGTTTAGTGAATAACCCGTTTGATGACACAGAGTCCAGTGTTAAAATCTTTGTGTTGTGTGGTAATGTGTGAGAAAGTTTTAGTGTTAAGGCAGTTCAAATGGGAGGGGGGGCAGAGCAGGCAGAGTGTTTAGCATCCTGACTGCCTGATGAACAGTTTAGTCTACTGTAGCTGAATAAAGTCAGACATAAATAAAAAGTTGGAGGCTCCTCAAGTAAAAGAAAGTTAGAAGTTGCTGTGGAGTTCTTTAATTTTCTTTTTAAAGAGGTTTTGTTCACAGCAGGAGGTCGTCTGCTGGTGATGAACTCGCACAGCTGGAAATGTTCTGGCGTGTTGAGGTCGCAGGAGGCAGGACACGGTGCTGAGTGTGGGGATCACAGTGGAGATGACTGTTCGTGATGATTGTTGCAGCTTAGATGAACCCTGCCACATGTTGCAGACGTTGATGTGCACGTTCGTGCTCGGACATGAAATGAGCTTTTTGTTTATTGAACCGTCAAATTAATGTGAACGTTGCTCGCTGACTGTTGGCAAACTCGTTTGACACTTTGCTTTTAAACAGTCATAAAAAAGTTCTATTTTCAAGACCAAGCAAAAACTACGGTGTAAAACAATAAAAGAGAAATGCCATGTTATGTTAAAAAATAATAATAATAATACTGTGAACGCTGAGAGCTGAAGATAAAGTTGAAGCCGAGGTGTTCTAACTAAAAGCAGCAAAGGGTACGTTAAGAGCAGCAAAATGTTAGCTAAAAGCTAAAGTAGCAAAACACTAGCTTAAAACTATGTACAAATGGTTGACTAAAATTAAAAAGTAGCAAAATGTTAGGTAAAAGTAGCTAAAGGCTTGCTAGGAAAAAAGTAGAGCATGGGCTTAAAGGTAAAGGCAGCAAAAGTTAAATTTCAAGTAAATAATAAATTCTGTAAGAATAAAAATAGCTAAATCGATTGCAGTACTGTACAAAGTCAGAGACCTATTGAATGATAAAGCTCTGTATTTGTTGTATAACACAATCATTGTTCCACACTTAATCTATTGTATTGATGTTTGGGGGAAAGCGTGTAAAACAATCACAAAGCCTATTTTTGTATTACAGAAAAGAGCTGTAAGAATTATCACTAGAAAACATTACCGTCATCCATCAAGTACATTATTTTATCAACTGAAGTTATTGAAGTTCCATGATTTAGTAGATTATAATATTTTATCAGTTATGTATAAGGATCATAATAACACATTACCTTTAAATATCCAAATAACTTTTGTTAAAAGACAAAGTTGCTATAATCTTAAGGGGACAGAGATCCAAGGAATTAGATTATGGAATAATCTGGAGTGTGATGTTAAAAATGCCAGATCAATGTCTATGTTTAAGAGAATGATCAAAGTAGCTTTGTCATAGCTCAGGAGACCCAGAGAACATGAGACCGAGACAAGCAAGAATAAAAGTTTAACAGTGTTTATTATTTACCGTGAATATGATACAGTTGATCCCCCACTGGGAACCCTGGAACGGGAGGAGAAACGTCAGGTGGATCCACAGAGGTACCATACCATTTTATTTATAGAGCACTTCAAACAGCAGCAAGGCCAACCAGGTGAGTCGTGAACAGTAATTTGATTATTCTGTTTCCTTACAGGAGTTGGAGGTGAAGGAAGAATGGCGTTGGTTCAAGGAGCCACGGAGGAGGAACACAAGGCAAGAAGCTGTAGGCAAGAAGGTCCAGGAGGCACTGGTCTCCAGAAGGATGGGTCACGGAGGAACACGAGGAGACACAGGCAACTGCGATCATGAAAAGACAGAGATCAGACAACTCCTTCTTAAACCACAAGCAGGCCAGAAGTGATGCTCCAGCGCAGAGTGGAGCTCGAGCTGGATCCCTGATGACCTGCAGGTGGGGTTAACTGGCGGCCATCTTGGAGGAGCAGCAGAAGGTCACAAGCTTATTTGTATGAATTGTTGCTCGAGAAGAAGTTATTTTGTTTTTGTTATTTGAAGATTATTATCTTTTGAATTAATTTTTGGGAAAAAGGGGCAGATATAAGATTTTTGTTCTTCTTTCTGCCGTTTTTCATTTTATTTGTGATTGTATTTCTTATCGTTTTGTTTTAAGGAAATGAATAAACTTTATAATAACAATAATAATAATAAAGTAATTTGTTGCAGTGCATCTCAAAACTGCAAACTTTGTTGATTTCTGCTGCCAAGAAAGACGTGAAGACATGGATTAACACACCATCTCTCCTCCAAAACCCTCTTCCTCAGCATCACCAGATTAAGGGATTAGCAGGCGAGGCGAGCACTAAAGACGGCTAATTCTCACCCAAGCACACAGAGCCGTACTCAGAGCCCTGAGGAGCTCCTCTCTGCTCAGAGCAGCTGTGGGGTGGAAGAAGGGGCAGGGCTGCATCCCTCTGAGGACTCGCATAAATAAAAACAGAGATTACATCGTCACCCACTTGCTTATTTACCAAGACGCTGATGATTGTCAGTACGTACACCCCATTGGTAATTCATGGACAACAAAACATCGACTCCGTTATTTCAGCAGTGTGGTCGTCTAACACAGGTGCATCGCAAAACCCCATTGGTAATTCATGGACAACAAAACATCGACTCCGTTATTTCAGCAGTGTGGTCGTCTAACACAGGTGCATCGCAAAATATTAGAATATCGTGAAAAAGCCCCTTTTTTTAATCAACCATTTCATAAAGTGTCTGCCTTTTTATTGTTCTAATTTTCTGAGACACCGAGTTTTGTTCTTTTTATTATCTGCAACTCATAATCATAAAATTTACCAGAAATAAAGGTTTGAAATATTTCACTCTGTGTAATGAATCTATATACGAGTTTAAAATTTAACTTTTTCACGATATTCTAATTTTTTAAAGATCATATTATACTTTACAGTATTTATTTATTCATTAACCTTTACTTAACCAGGCAAATCCCATGGAGATCACAGATCTCCTTTGCAAGGGAGGCCTGAACACAGACTAGCATGCATGTTTTTGGGAAGAAACCGGAGTATCCGGAGAAAACACACGCAAGACTTACAGTATGCGATACTTGTAAAATAAACCTGCATAAATCCTATTAAAGTTAGAATAAGCTATAATCCTTGCTAGTGCTGGGGACTGCAAGTAATCATCCATCCATCCATCCATCCATCCACTTCCTCTTGTTCCGACATCAGGTCGCGGGTGCAGCATCTTGAGCAGGGAGGCCCATTTCTTCCCACAGCCACCTCTTCCAGCGGAGGACTCCAAGGCGTTCCCATAGACATGATCTCTCCAGTTTGTCCCGGGTCTCCTCCCAGTCGGACATACCCAAAGGTGTCCAGGGAGCATCCTTACCAGATGCCCGAACCACCTCAACTGGCTCCTGGATGTGGAGGAGCAGCCATTCTACTCAAGGGAGAGTCCAGCTACCCTGCAGAGCAAACTCATTTCAACCTCCTGTATCTGTGATCTCGTTCTTTCTGTCACTACCCAGAGCTCAAAGTCAAAGTCAAAAGTCAAAGTCAACTATATTGTCAGAACTGCAATATGTACAGGACAGACACAGGATTGAAATTGCGTTTCTCTCAGTCCCTCGGTGCAACAGTAACCATTTAAACACTAAAACACTGAAACATTTAATAAACATATGCATAAAATAGTAAAAGTGTAACACTGTCCTGAGTTTTTGCATAGTAGTATAAAAGTATGAAAATTTACACCAACACTAAAACACTAAACATTTAATGAACATAAGCATAAAATGAAATAATAAAAGTGTAATACTGTCCTGAGTTTTTGCATAGTAGTATAAAAAAGTATAAAAAGTATATCTATAAAATAAACTGAAGGTTCTAGCATTGACATTTGCAAAGAGTGGCAAAGCAGCATATGAGTTAATGTACACAGTATATGTATGAGGTAGTTGATGTTGGTATAGAGGCAAAAGTGGCATATGCAGTAAGGCACATTGGGCATCCTTAAATAAGGCTGGTCAGAGAATACTGTATATGTATCAGCAGTAGTGTAGATATAAAAGTAGTGTAAATGTAAACAGTAGTAATAAATGTAAACAGTAGTAATAAATGTAAACAGTAGTAATAAATGTAAACAGTGAATGTAAACAGTAGTATGACTATAGGCAGTGATGTAATACAAACATTAGTGCAAATATGAGAAGTAGTGCAAACTGAATGAGCACATGACCGAGAGTTTAGTGAATAACCCGTTTGATGACACAGAGTCCAGTGTTAAAATCTTTGTGTTGTGTGGTAATGTGTGAGAAAGTTTTTTGTGTTAAGGCAGTTCAAATGGGAGGGGAGGCAGAGCAGGCAGAGTGTTTAGCATCCTGACTGCCTGATGAACAGAGCTGTCTCTCAGTCTGCTGGTTCGAGCCTGGAGACTCCTCAGTCTCCTCCCTGATGGCAGCAGTCTGAAGCAGCTGTGTAGTGGGTGTGTGGGATCACCTGCCATGCAGAGGGCTTTCCGAGTGAGGCGTTTGCTGTGTAAGTCCTGCAGTGAGGGGAAGGAGGTGCCGACGATCTTCTCAGCTGCTCTCACGATGCGCTGGAGGCTCTTGCGGCAGGATGCAGTACATGCACCAAACCACACAGTGATGCAGCTGGTCAGGACACTTTCTATGGCACCTCTGTAGAAGGTGCACATGATGGGGGTTGAAGCTCCAGCCCTTTTCAGCTTGCGGAGAAAGTAGAGACGCTGGTGAGCCTTCTTGGCCAGTGATGCAGTGTTCCTGCTCCAGGACAGGTCCTTTGAGACGTGCACTCCCAGGAACTTGGTGCTGTCCACTCTCTCCACTGCGGTGCTGTTGATGGTCAGAGGGGCATGTTGGGCATCCCTCTTCCTGAAGTCCACAACAATCTCCTTTGTCTTCTCCACGTTGAGAGTGAGATTGACTCATGACCACAGGTGAAAACATTCTTCAAACACTGGCGGGCATGAGGGTGCAGAGCTGTGTCTTCACAGGCCCTTACACCAGTTACAAAACATGCTTGATGACTTTTCCGCACATCGTAGCTATTCAGCGTCTTCCACCACAGAAAACGTCTATAGTTAGATTTAAATGTTCTGCGTCAACATGTAAATTATGTGTACATTTTAAGAATAAAGTTTAAAAATGAAAGATTGAGAATCACGTTTTCTGAGGTGTCCCCCGTTTAGCTGCTGTCATCCCAGGTTCTTTTAAATAGTCAAATCTGGTGAGAAAGAATAAGCTTTATTATCATTGCACTGAGATACAATGGGAACATACAGCCGTCCGAGTGATGGACGGAGTGCATGAAGTTGCTGCTAATTAGCGCGGCCCTCTTATTCTTCTTCACAATAATAATTTTGCTTAGATGAGAAAAGGGAAGAAAACATGACGGTATAAAAAAAAAGAAAAACCTACCACAGCATAGTAACATAAATAGACGTCAGGCGGTGGAGGAGGTTATTCTGTATCATGCGGTATTCTTGTATCTTGAACTGCCAGTTCTTGAACCAGCACATTGTTGCCATCTAATGGTCAAACAATCTGAGGCAGAGGACCGCGAAGTAGCACAAAAAATGGAGAGCATGCTTCAGTAAACCGAGATGAAAAAACATTTAAAGACCTTAACAACCATTCATTATCTGTACATATAGACCGGTGAAGACATTGAATTTTAAGGGAAGGTCGTAGCATAGTCCAGAGCCCCCCCTCTCAGCCATTGTCCAGATAAAGAGTTGTTAGTTATCATCAGCTCGGATGAGGTTCTGTCTCATGTCTTGGGGAAGGGAGTAGTGAGGAGACAGACAAAGGATCTTTGTTTTTCTTAAACATGCCAGGAGGAGTTGAGATTAGTCCAACGTCACGATCACAGTTTGGGTCAGGCAGAACTCGTAAATTGCAGTTTCTGCCTTTTAAAGTCTCGCTGGTACATTTCTCTGATGGTGACTCCAAACAGCCGAACTGATTGCTTACCCCGAAAGTTGAGCTCACAGAGAACAAATATTGAGACTTTTGTTAATAAATTTGATCAGAATTGCAAACGATAAGTATTTAGACAAAATAAGTGAATAAATAAACAGTATTACTCAACTCCATGCACACATTTTTGCCGTATTTTTGAACAGTATACTGTTAGATGACATGGATACTTAAAATTAGATTAAAATTAAAATGTCAAGATTTATGTAATGAGATTAGAAAATTTTACCAAACTCTGAATAAAATTCCACCAACTGTTTAGCCAAATTGAACTAACTGAACCAAAAATAAACTCAAATCCACTGATTTCATGAACTCATGATCTGTACGTTTTTCCAATCACATTATTCAAGATTTTATGTACCGTATTTTCCAGACTACAAGTCGCTCCAGAGTACAGTATACAAAGTAAGTTACATTTATTTAGAAGTGTTTTTCACAAAGTGCAAGAACAGACATTTAATCTGAAATGGCAACAACGCACAGAACATACCCGGGATCCTGAACAGGTTTAATTAACATAAACCAACAAGTCCAACAAGTTACCTGTAAATTCACGAGTCTCATTCCACGTCCCTTTTGGGGCATTTTATTTGTGTTTAGTTTTACTCAGTTGTCTCCAAGTGAATGTTTGGGAGCGTAGCAGTAGAGGAACAACATATAGTTGTCAAAAGGGCCCTCTCACGGCTGAAAATGGTAATTGGTGCATGTATGAATGAACATTTAACGCGTCCGTCAAAAATTGCATCATGACTAGGGTAAGAAACA
This sequence comes from Garcialebias charrua, assembly GCA_038048925.1. Classification (NCBI taxonomy): domain Eukaryota; kingdom Metazoa; phylum Chordata; class Actinopteri; order Cyprinodontiformes; family Rivulidae; genus Garcialebias; species Garcialebias charrua. Next base: position 17,112 of record JBBPBX010027958.1, read on the forward strand.
TAAATAAGTCGCTTAGTGGGGACATCTTGCTCCTTAAGTCTCAGGCCTGGCCTAACTATGAAAGAAAGTGCAACATTTAGTCCTGATAATACAGTAATCTTGGAACCTGTAAAAGAAAACATGTTTTTTATTTTATGTTTTTTTTTTTTGGTTGTATAGTTACGTCTACGAGATCAATTTTAAAGATACCCAAACTCAAACGTGTCGTGCACGCTGCTCACTTTGCATTCAAAGTTGAGAAAATGTCAACTTTTCCTGCAAAGAGTGAACATTTTCAAGTTAAATATCTAAAAACAAATGTTTCCCATCTTGAAACCTTTTCAGTGCTTTGTTTTTCCAGGATCCTTGCAGCTGTGAGCTGGAAATGATATTCCTTAATGAATAAACCAACACTGAGGTAAACAACAACAACAACAAAGAAGAAGCCCAAGTGCTCAACTGTCAAGGCAGATCTTTTAGAAAGAGGGTTGCCAGTTGTTGGTGAAGTTTAGACGTAACGTGTGTCTTTTATTAGAGCAGGAGTCAACCTGGCGCCCGTCAGTGCCAGAACAACGTTTACACCTCAGGTGGGTTCAGGTTGGAAAACTGGCGGGACACAAAGAGCAGACAATGAGGCACGGGAGCAAGATTTCCCCACAGCGTTTCATCACAAACACACACTCATTCATCTCGAGTTTCCGTGCACGTTGGAGACCCAAAGCAAGCAAACGACATCCATCTCAGTTCCCGTACGGTAAACAAGCGGAGAAGGCGGTTTTTGGGCGCCGGCAGAGGACAATGCAGCTCTGGCAGAGTCTGGGTCTGGTGCCAGAGGGAATAGATGCCACATGGTGCCCCTTTCTGAGCAGGGCCAGCCTGGAGGGGGATGTGGGCCACAATGCATGCGCACGAGTCTGCTCTTTGTGCACGCACTTGTGCATGAATGTGTGAGCATCCGTGCTGTATCAGAAGAGACAAGGGCGCTCTGCCATTAAGTTTTAGGTGTAATATGTAGATTTGTGTGTGTTGGAGTGTAAAACTGGTTGTGTGGGTGCTCGTGCACATGTGCAGGGTGGGGGCACAGCGAGGTGGGGCACGGTGTGTGTGTGTGTGAAGGTGGTGGTGAGGGGGTGGTGGAGTCCCAGTTCCCCCTTTGCATCTTAAATTCCTCAACATCTGTTCAGCCCTTCTCCGTGCAGCGGCAGCAACGTGTCCGTGCACGTTGGTGTTTGTGTGTGTGCAGACGCGTTCGAGCAGGCCCGTTGTCGTGCGTCGATACGTGCACGCTCTGCTGAAGGTGCTGGTTGTTACCCACGCCTTAATTAGAAGGAGATGGAGTCTCGTTTCCAGCGTGCTCGTGAGCAACGCGAAGCAGCGAAAACAAAATCAGAGCCGTTCCCCTCCAACACCTGCACCCCCCCCAGGTCAGGA
>JBBPBX010027958.1:25502-36916 GCA_038048925.1 Garcialebias charrua
TTCATTCATTCATTCAACCTTTATTTATACAGGCTAGCCTCGTTGAGCCACGGGGACTCATTTACAAGAGGGACCTGTACCTGTCTCACCCAGGGTCAATTTAGAGTTACCAATCAGCCTAACATGCATGTTTTTGGACTGTGGGAGGAAACCGGAGCACCCGGAGAAAACCCACGCATGCACGGAGAGAACATGCAAACTCCACCCAGAAAAGAACATACTGTATATACTTTGTATATATGTATGTATGTATGTATACAAAGTATATATATATATATATACATACACACTTTGTATACATACATTGACGTTTCAATTCTACTTCAACATATTTCCTTCATTTTTAGATTTTAGCAACTTTTTTGCTCATTTATTTATTTTTTTATCTTTAGCTATCATATTGCCACTTTCACCTTTTTGTTATTGCTTTGCTAGTTTTAGCTTTTAAATATTGTTTTGTTGTTTTGTTTATTAGCCATATGCTGCTTTGCTAATTTTAGTCTTTTGGCTGCTGTTTTATAGCTTCAGTTTTGTCAATTAATTTTTTCTTTTATCTTTTGTTTTTAATTTAGCAGTGAAGTTTCCATTTCTCTATAAATGAACGTCATCAAAGTCTTTCAGCATTCATGCTGCATTTTCATGCAAACGCTAATTCCCTAATCGTTTGTTTTTGTGCTTTCTTTCTTTCTTGTTCCATATTTTGGTGCCGCGACCTTGGATTCTGGTTGAAGGTGAGACGAACGCTTCTCTTGAAGTTCAACAGATCCTGATCCTGACGTGAGCTTTGTGTTTAGCGTCGAGATCTTCCACTGCTTTCTGTGTCTCATCACCGTTTTGCAAAAGCGAGTTTAGAGCAGACGAGAGGCACCAAACTGTAGGAGGGAGACGAGAAGCGGCGCTCCATCCATCTTGTGAGCGTGGAGCCTCATTCATGGCACGATCTATCCATCAGCGAGCGCAACATTAACTCTCTGGATCAGAACCAAGAGGCGGCTGAAGACACACACCAACACACTGACTTGGTGTTCTGCTGCCGCCCATCCTCACCTCCTAGGCTCCATCCAGGTTCTGTTGGGTTCTTTACACTCGTCTCAAACGCTTCCTGTTCGGGTTTCCTCTTCACTTGAACCACAAACCTCCTCTCGTGTTTAGCTCGTCTCCGCTCTCCTCCTCTCCAGATCTGCGGCCCGATCTGCTCCTCTCTTTGTCTGTCTCCCAGTTGGTGTTAATAATTTAACTACCGAGCTGCTGCAGAGCTGGCAGCCGTCCAGGCCTCCAATTGGCCCCGTCTGTCTATTTATGACACTGCGTGGTGGTGGCACACACACGTGTGTGTGGTGGGATGTGGAGGATGTGTGTTTTGACTTCAACCAACATCAAGTTATCTTCCCAAATCACACGACTGTCCCAAACGTGGCTAAAGCAGCCACTTTTCAGCTAAAACATGGGGTAGTGGTGGCTGAGAGTGATTCTCAAAACATACTCTGAGCTAAACGTGGTGCAACCTCTTCATTAGAAATGTTGGGAGTTAACGTTCTGTTAGCAAAATACTGTACGTCATATAAACCACCAGTAATCAATAACTGTGTAACTAAAACTCATTGATATTTAGAGTTGACCCAATTCAAGATGTCCACCACAAGCTAATTAGCATTTGCAAATACATGTTTTTATGGAAAATTAGCTAAAATAAGGTGTTTGTTGCTGAAAGTCATCATCAGTGCAATCTGATCGATCGTGATATGCCAGAACATTACGCAAGAGTGATCAGAGTTTGAACTGAACTCGACTCATTAAAATAGTTTTTCTTTCCAGTTAAAATGTTCCATAAAAGGCAGCGGAGATAAACATTCCTTCAAGAAACGCTAAAAATTTCATTTAAAAACTTGAGAAACTGCATTTCCTGTGAAAATGCAGTGTGAATGCTTTTTGCTGAAGAACTTGCTGAAAAGCAGCTGAAATGAGCTAAAAGCATGCTGAAATGTAGCTGAAAGAACAGGAACAAGCCCAGGTTAGCAGAAGAAATAACACATGTTTGCTAAATTAGATTTAAAAGGACAGAAATGCTCTTAAAAATTAGGAAATACGCTAAAAAAGCTGAAATTAGCAACAAAATTTAAAAAAAAGAAAAGGAAGAAAAAAGCTTAAACTACCAGGAGAAAGTGGGAGCTGAAATGAGCAAAAAAAGAGGTGGATATTAGTTGAAAAACCTAAATGTAGCAGAAGCCAGCTAAAATGCTTAAATAGAAGAACATTTTAGAAAATAGCAATAAAGAAAGCTGAAAGCTGAAATGAGCATAAAAAAGTTAATTAGGTGGAAAGTAGCAGAAAATAACCAAAAATAACTTTAATTTATCTGAAAACAGATGAAATTAGCTGACAACTGATAAAATGCTACAAAAATGCAGCTGAAAGGGTAGAACAAGCTTATATTAGCAGAAGAAAGCAGAAAGAATGCATACTTGCTAAATTTGATTTAAATAAGAAATAATGACAACATTTAGCAAACTAGCTAAAATAAAGCTGACATTAGTAAAAAAAAAATGTTGTAAAGCAGCTGAAAAGGCAGAAAGAAGCCTAAACTAGCAGGAATGGAAGGAGATGAAATGAGCTAAAAAGGTGGATATTAGTTGAAAAAGATAAATAAAGTATACAGGTAGCACAAAACAGCTAAAAAGTGTCTGAAATAGCAGAAAAAGCTGGAACTAGCAGAAAAAACTGAAAGGAGATGAAATTAGTAGAAATAAGTTAAGGCTGAAAGTAGCAGAAATTACAAAAAATAACTTCTGAAAACAGCTGAAATTAGCTGATAACTGCTAAAATGCTGGAAAAAAACATAGCTAAAAAGGTAGAACAAGCTTAAATTAGCAGAAGAAAGCAGAAAGAATACACAATTGCTACAGTAAATTAGATTGAAATAAGAAATAATGAAAAAATTAGTAAATTAGCAAAAAAATATATATATGCCGATGTAAGGGGTTATGAGGAGGTCAATATTAATACTGACCTCTTTACCTTAATTAATTTACTTATTCAGATTGAATAGTAAATTCACGGATTCTGTTCTTTTTCAGTTTACCCAATGTTTCTGTGATCTTTATGATGGATAAATAAACAGAGCTATAGAGTGACAATGGACACGTTAACTTAGCTTGATATGTCAAAGAGACACTATCATTTATTTAAAATGAATCAACTAAATTAACACCATTACACTTGATTGACATGATTTCACTTTCTTTCAAATTAATACGTCAGCACACTTAAATTTAACACAACAGACTTCAATATTGGATGTTAACATATTTAGTCTGTGGGCTCTTCAGCTTAAAATAGTTTCCAGCTTAGAATTGAGGGAAAAAGATAGGAGGAAAGATTTAAGAAGAATTGGGAGGTTAAGAGAGGAAGTTTATCTTGCATTTATGAAACCAGATGACACTCTTCCGTACGCGTCCAGCTAAGATATCATCACACCTCCAGCAAGCAAACAGCTGCTCCTTTACCTTAAGACGTCCGCCTTGGTTCTGGTAAAGAGCTGTGGTCAACTTTAGACTGACGAGTCGTCGGTCCCGCAAGTCCAAGCTGGACTCCACGCGTGTTTACCTTGTCGGTGTCGGTGATACTCGCTTTCGTCGGCAGAAGTCGTGACAGTCGTGGCTTCTTGGCTCAAGATAATTTATTCCAGGAAGGAATAACAAAGTTTTTGAGCTTACGCTCGGAGTGGACCCATAACAACATGTTATCAGTCCCAGCTGGATGACGAGTCCTTAGCGCGTGACTGTTGGTCATTCAGCTCTTTGGAAAGTTCACATCATCTTTCGAAGCTCCCAGAAACTCTACAGGAACCTGCTGGTTCCTTCCAAACTCTTGCAGACTCTTGCAGACTCTTGCAGACTCTGACGTTCCAGCCACAGCTTAGAACTTAAAGCAGGATCAAAGAGAGGAGTGAGCTTGTGTTATCGCGACCCAAGGTTACAGCCCGAGCAGAGGGAAATTGTTTAGGAAAAGACAGAGCAGCTGGAGCCCTTTTCAGGAGAAACAACGGATTAAACTGTCTTCTTATTTCTAAACAAAACAGTCGGGTCTCTGTGACCCGAGATTTCACCTTTAACACAGCAGTGAACACCGTTTAACTCTTACAGAATAACACAGCTTAAAAGCACACATCATGAAAATGACAAAAGTTATTCTTTTGATCACATCAGCCTAAAATCAAAGATAGAAATAGTCTCTTTTTGGTGACTATGTTATCAGATTATAGCTAAATGAATGATTTTGTAGTAAATGTCTTGCTTTACTGAGAGGTCAGTAAAGGTCATCTCTGGAACAGTTCAAAAGTACACAGGTGTCTTAAAAGTGGACAAGGTCATGCCCACTACACCGACATAGTTTAAAAATAAAATTGTTGTAAAGCAGCTGACAAGGCAGAAAGAAGCCTATACCAGGAAGTCGAAGGAGCTGAAATGAGCTAAAAAGGTGGATATTAGTTGAAAAAGCAAAATTTAGCACAAAACTAGCTAAAAAGTAGCTGAAAAAAGCAGAAAATGCTGGAACTAGCAGAAAAAAATGAAAGGAGCTGAAAGAAGTTAATTAGGCTGAAAGTAGAAGAAATTGCAAAAAAATAACTTGAATTTATCTGAAAACAGCTGAAATTAGCTGACAATGATAAAATGCTACAAAAATGCAGCTGAAAGGGTAGAACAAGCTTATATTAGCAGAAGAAAGCAGAAAGAATACATACTTGCTAAATTTGATTTAAATAAGAAATAATGACAACATTTAGCAAACTAGCTAAAATAAAGCTGACATTAGTAACATGTTGTAAAGCAGCTGAAAAGGCAGAAAGAAGCCTAAACTAGCAGGAATGGAAGGAGATGAAATGAGCTAAAAAGGTGGATATTAGTTGAAAAAGATAAATAAAGTATACAGGTAGCACAAAACAGCTAAAAAGTGTCTGAAATAGCAGAAAAAGCTGGAACTAGCAGAAAAAACTGAAAGGAGATGAAATTAGTAGAAATAAGTTAAGGCTGAAAGTAGCAGAAATTACAAAAAATAACTTCTGAAAACAGCTGAAATTAGCTGATAACTGCTAAAATGCTGGAAAAAAACATAGCTAAAAAGGTAGAACAAGCTTAAATTAGCAGAAGAAAGCAGAAAGAATACATATTTGCTACAGTAAATTAGATTGAAATAAGAAATAATGAAAAAATTAGTAAATTAGCAAAAAAATAATAATATGCCGACATAGTTTAAAAATAAAATTGTTGTAAAGCAGCTGACAAGGCAGAAAGAAGCCTATACCAGGAAGTCGAAGGAGCTGAAATGAGCTAAAAAGGTGGATATTAGTTGAAAAAGCAAAATTTAGCACAAAAGTAGCTAAAAAGTAGCTGAAAAAAGCAGAAAATGCTGGAACTAGCAGAAAAAAATGAAAGGAGCTGAAAGAAGTTAATTAGGCTGAAAGTAGAAGAAATTACAAAAAATAACTTGAATTTATCTGAAAACAGCTGAAATTAGCTGAGAACTGCTAAAATGCTTAAAAAATGTAGCTGAAAAGACAGAACAAGCTTAAATTAGCAGAAGAAAGCAGATAAAAACATGTTTACCCTAGACTGAAAGAAATGAGCTAAAAAAAGTGGATATTATCTGAAAAAAGATTAAATTAGCAACACAAACAAAAGAATGAAAAGTAACTACAATTTTCTAGAAATAGCTTAAATTTCAGGTCTCTTGGTCTCTCTTGTAAATGAGTCCTCAGGGCTCAATGGGATTAGCCTGCCTAAAGGTTGAATGAATTGTGAAAAAAAAAGTGTGAATATTTATGATCTAAATAAACAAGAAAGAAGAGACTATCAGAGACAAGTGGCCTTATATTTCAAGAAAACACGATAATTCCCCTAATCTGACCTAAAACTTGCAGCTCAAATAATCCAACTCTTTTACCCACGTCACCTGGAAACACTCTGCAGATTCAGCTGAGTGGAATGGGGGTGGGGGTGTATTTCTGTGTGACACGGTGTGAATCTCTGTGCCACCTCATGCACCTCTCACCCTCCTACAAGCAGGAGATGTCAGCCGGGTGTAGTCCGTGCACGTAGCTCACAACGTTCACTTTTAGTCAACCTTGGGATCGTCAGTCATCCAAGAAGCAGCCGTCGTCATGTGAACGATAAAAAACATTTAGGGATTTATTTACAGTTATTCTGTCAGGGGAGCAGTAAATAAAGAATAATCGCTCTCGTTGCTTTTCTCTTTCCTCACGAAGAATTCACACTGTTGTGATCCAGTTTTGTTCCGTACGTATTTCGCTGCAATTCACATCCCGCAGTTTTCAAACTATTTCAACAAATCATAAAACGTTCGGCTCTTTCAGGACAATCCTGCTCTGACTTTTGGTATTGGTACAACTTTAGCTTGTTGAAATATTTAGCCTTTTCTGCCACTTATTTTTCTAATAGAAAATTAATTGAGCTCATTTTCCATCCTTCAGATCTTTAGATGTGTTTACAACATTTTACTGCTCCTTTCACATTTTGTTCTGTTTCTTTCAGCTTCTTTCAGCTTCCTTCTGCAAACTGAATATATTTTTCAGCCACTTTCAGCTAATTTCAGCTGTTTTGTGCTCCTTTCAATTCGTTCTGCTAACTACACCATGTTTCACAGCAACCGCCTCACTCGGAAAGCCCACCGCATGGCTGGTGATCCCACACACCCACTACACAGCTGCTTTAGACTGCTGCCATCAGGGAGGAGACTGAGGAGTCTCCAGGCTCGTACCAGCAGACTGAGAGACAGCTCTGTTCATCAGGCAGTCAGAATGCTAAACACTCTGCCTGCTCTGCCTCCCCTCCCATTTGAACTGCCTTAACACAAAAAACTTTCTCACACATTACCACTCAACACAAAGTTTTTAACACTGGACTCTGTGTCATCAAACGGGTTATTCACTAAACTCTCGGTCATGTGTTCATTCAGTTTGCACTACTTCTCATATTTGCACTAATGTTTGTATTACATTACTGCCTATAGTCATACTACTGTTTACATTCACTGTTTACATTTATTAATACTGTTTACATTTATTACTACTGCTTTACATTTATTACTACTGTTTACATTTACACTACTTTTATCTACACTACTGCAGATACATATACAGCATTCTCTGACTAGCCTTATCTAAGGATGCCAAATGTGCCTTATGTGCCTTACTGCATATGCCACTTTGCCTCTATACCAACATCAACTACCTCATACATATACTGTGTACATTAACTTATATGCTGCTGTGCCACTCTTTGCAAATGTCAACGCTAGAAACTTCAGTTTATTTTATAGATTTACGTTTTTATACTTTTCATACTACTATGCAAAAACTCAGGACAGTATTACACTTTTATTATTTCATTTTATGCTTATGTTCATTGGGTGTTTGGTGTTTTAGGGGTGTTTGGTGTTTCAGTGTTGGTGTAAATTTTCATACTTTTATACTATTATGAAAAAACTCAGGACAGTGTTACACTTTTTTACTATTTTATGCTTATGTTTATTAAATGTTTTAGTGTTTAGTGTTTAGATGGTTACTGTTGCACCGAGGGACTGAGAGAAACGCAATTTCGGCCCTGTGTATGTCCTGTACATATTGCAGTTCTGACAATAAAGTTGACTTTGACTTTCTGCTACTTCTAACTTCTTTCTGCTAATTTCAGCTTGTTATGACACTTTCTGCAAGTTTCAGCATTTTCTGCTATTTCAGCTATACTATATTTATGCTAACTTTAGCTTTTTCAACTAATTCCACATTTTTTTGCACTCATTTAAACTTATTTCAGCCAAAAAATGTCCTCTCTCCACTTCCTTCTGCTAATTTAAGTTTATTTTTGATTTTTAAGCTACTTTCAGCTGTTTTTGTTGTTGCTCATTTCAGCTCATTTCAGTTTTTTCCGATAGTTTCCATTGTTTGTGCTAAGTTCTGCTTCTTTCAGCCTAATTGTCCAAGATTGCGTTCTTTCTACTTCCTTCTGCTAATTTAAACTTGTTCTACATTTTCAGCTAACTTTTGAGAATGTTTTAGCTAATTTCATCAGTTTTCAGTTTTTCATGCAATTTCTGCAACTTTCAGCCTAATTAACCTATTTCTGCTCATTTCAGCTAATTTAGCTGTTTTTGTGTTAACTTTTTCAGCTAATTCCACAGTTTTTAGTTCTTTTCAGCTCCTTCCACTTCCTTCTGGTAGTTTAAGCTTCTTTCTGTCTTTTCAGCTATTTTTTTGTTGTTTCTAATTTCAGCTTTTTTTTAGCTAATTTCCTAACTTTTGTGCTAATTTCAACTTATTAAAAATAGTACTGGTAAACAAATATGTGTTCTTTCTGCTTTCTTAGGCTTGTTCTTCCATTTCAGCTACCGTAAACACCGGTGTATAATACGCACTTTTATTGCTCATTTGAATGTCCTGCGTATTATACACCAAAGCGTATTATCTACAGATTTTTTCCCATATTTTTAGACCCATTTTTGGCTCTGATTCGCTTTTTCATTTTGGCCTAAAAATGGTGCAGTACCAGTTTCGGCCGCTATGGGCGCTAATGCACCCTGTAGTCTGTTTACCTGCAGACTGTACCTGGAGGCGTATCCTGGCGCCATCTAGTGGCCATAAAAAAGACTGTCACGGTAGCGCGTATTATACACCGAAGCGTATTATCTACCAATTTTTCCGATTTATTTCCAAATACAGGTAGTCCCCGATTTACGAGCGCTCTGATCTGCGAGGTTCCAGACTTACGAGCTGCGAATTTTTGGAAAAAACGAAAAAAATACTGAGTTTTCATGTGTTTTTTCACCACAGTTAGTTAGCTAAGCATATGGACACACGTTTCCGATCATTTTTATGCACTCATAAGCAGTTTTTGGATGAAAATAGAGTGTTTGTAGTCGCGCTAGCGAAAACCGTTCCAATTTACGAGCGAAATTCCGGATTTACGAGAGAAATGGCGGCCGTTCCAAATTACGAGATTTCCGGTTTACGAGCGCCTCGTTGTAACGGATCTCGCTCGTAAATCGGGGACTACCTGTATTGGCCAAAGCGTATTATACACCGGAGCGTATTATACACCGGTGTTTACGGTACTTTCAGCGTGTTTTTTTAAGCTAATTTCAGCTGTTTTTTAAAGCTAATTTTCAGCAATAAGCATTCACACTGTATTTTTAAGGAAATGCAATGTCTCTACTTTATATTCATCTCCTGTTTTGCTACAATGTACCCCCCCCCCCACCCCCCAGCTCTTCCATCTCTGCTGTGAATGAATCCGTCGATGTGGCGTCGAGGCCTTTTTGCTCAGATTCATAATAAACTGACGCACTCGAGGCCGCCCGCCGCTCCACCTTCTCTTAATCTCATCAGGGCCCTTCGCTCTCGCCGTAAACACATCAACCACCGCGAGCGTCTACGTGCACGCGCACACAACCTGCACTGTCATTGATTTCGGCGGCGGAGGGAGGTCAGCGCACCAGAGGCTCCTTCCCCACCAGAGAGGTGACATTCCATGTCCCAATGGCCAGCTTCTGTAGCCGAGGATCAGACCGCCAGGGTCCCCGCCCTCGGCCACCACCCATCCCACATTGCACCTGACCCCTTTGGCCCCTCCCATAGGTGGTGAGCCCATGGGAAGGGGGACCCACGTCTCCTCTTCGGGCTGTGCCCGGCCGAGCTCCATGGGTGTGCAAGCATGTGTGGCAGTGGATGTGTGCACATATGTATGCGAGCGTGTCAAAGCTGGGGATGCAAACATGGATGTGCACAAACACACACACAGACACGTGCACGTTGACAGGTGGCTGCAGTAAAGAGGTGGTCCCTGGGCTGGGGTCTGCAGAGCGTCCCAGCAGCTGTCGCCCTAATTCCTCCAACACGGTGCTTGTGCTCTGATTAGAAAACAGAGCTGGCCTCTCATTTACTCCTGACACCAACTAATGCTCTGCATCTCAATCGCTGCGGCCCAGCTCTCCACCGGCCTGGACGCCTGGACGCGTAGTGACTCAGGAGGTCCAGCAGCACAAACAGGTTCACAAAACACGCCGCAGAGCGGGCCTCAGCGTGGAGTCACCTCAATGTCAGGTGTTCCAGAAAACACAGACCTAAACCAGGTCTGAAGCAGACAAAGTCCTGCCTGTGAACAGAAAATGCAACGACAACGCACAAATATTATTTATTCACCACGTTTAGGGGAAAACAGGATTCAAACGGGTTCCTACAGCTTCCTTAAAGGTCCACTCACATCATCTTACAAATTTGCATGAAATGATAGAAGATATATATATTTTGTCATTCAACTATGTTCGTTTTTGCAAACAAAATGATAAATTTATGAAAATTCCTTCCAAACTGAGTTGAAAATTAAAAACAGCTTTTCTCTCTGAAAATTCCGACTACAAGCGAATGCAACATTTGTGACGTAGGAAGCAGGACCTTCAGTCTGCGTCTGCCATTAATGCATATTCATTCTCAGCCAGATCGCCTTTTTTTGTTGTAAAACTTAAAATGACGGTTCGGTGTGTCGCCTTTGTGTGTTCTAATATGATCAGTGAACAAGTGAGCCTTTTCACTTTCCCAAAAGATGTAAGACCTTCGTCAAAAATGGAATAAATAAAGCTGCCTCCCCTCGGACTGAGCTCCCTGCTTCCTGAACAGGTAAGAGTCAAATACATACGGTGCAGAGCTAAATTAGAACCTGCTGTTTCTGCTGCTTCCAAAACTAAAGACAAATAGCTCAAATCTCAACTTAGATTGATAATTTTGTCGTTTTATTTCTTGTTCGCATGAATATTTATATGGGGCGTTCTAAAGACGTTCTCCTTCCTACGTCACAAATGTTGCATTCGCTTGTAGTGGGAATTTTCAGAGAGAAAAGCGGTTTTTAATTTTCAACTCAGTTTGGAAGGAATTTTCATTAATTTATCACTTTGTTTGCAAAAACGAACATAGTGGAATTATAAAATATATATATCTTCTATCATTTCATGCAAATTTGTAAGATGATGTCAGTGGACCTTTAAAGGGACAGTCTGCTCATTTATGAATGGCTGTCAAACAGTTATACCTTATCAGATGTTTTCCACGATGACGACAAGTTCAGGAGTCTTCATCCAGAAGAGAATAATGGCAACTAAAGTATTAGTTCAGTATATGCTAGAACTGTGATCAACTGGTGGCTCATGGGCTGTTTCAAGTTTACTGAGGGGGCTTTTGACTGGACAGTGCGAGTACAGAAAGCTACGCTGGAAACTTGAACTATAGAAAACTTTACATTAAATACATATTGAATATTCCTGACATCTGCTCCCTCCATACAACAATGGCTGAATGTTTAGGGAAATTTATGAGATGGAGCGAATGATCTGCATTCTTATAGAAGAAGACA